>AP028429.1:12182775-12252775 GCA_036509395.1 Antheraea yamamai
CAAACAGACAGGCATCGTGTTCTAAGTCATAAGAGTAATGCTATCTATTTTTACAAAAACACAGCCTTAAATTGTAAACAAGCAATGAATATGAGAATGTATGTTGCAGTATATTTACATAAATCGATTGTGATCATATGCAGCATATTTTTAATGAATGACATTTTTTATTTTTTTACAGTTACATATCAATAGTGTCAGCCGACTTCAGGTTTAACCGTCAACCAAGGGCGTGTTTCTATTTACTTTTTCTTGTTTAGTTGTGTGTTACTTTTTAGTTTATTTACTACTATAATATTTGGTTCATTCTATTACCAGTTTCAAATTTCACTTTTTCGGGTACATACACATCGCACAAATAAAAACGTTTTTTGTCCCAAATGTGACGTGTAGCGACCAATAAATTTCCAATACCTTCCACTATAATATTTAATTATGAATTTTAGCAAAGTAACGCCTTCTTAAATAAAATATTAAAATGTTAAGAAGCTGATGATTCTTAAGATCGTGAATACGTGGGTAGGAAACTAAGACATTTACAAATTATAAGGATACTTTGTAATTCATGATAGCGTTATTGAAGTCGTCCAATCCAAAGCTGCCGTCCGCCCCTCAATCGGCTGCGGTCATACTGTCCCTGCAGGATGCCGCAGCCAGCAGAAGGGTCGGCTACAGGGAGGTCCTGCAGAAGGCACGCGAATCAGTGCTCCTTGGGGATATGGGCATCGACGGCGTGCGTGTCAGAAAGACGGCGACGGGGGCCAGAATCGTCGAGTTGCCGTCGCAGAATAGGGACAAGGCCACCGAGTTGGCCCGGAAATTGAAAGTGGCGTTGGCCGACATTGCCACGGTCGTCATCCCGACCAAGAAGTCAGACATCCGGATCGTCGGTCTCGACGATTCAGTGTCTCGGGAGGAGGTTTTGACGGTCGTGGCAGCGAAGGCCAACTGCAAAGTCGAAGAAATTAAGGCTGGAGAGATAAAACCCAATTGGGGCGGGCTTGGAGCCGTCCACATGACGCTTCCCGCGGCGGCGGCCAAGGAGCTTGTGCAGGCTGGCAAGCTCCTGGTCGGGTGGAGTGTCGTGCGCGTGCAGCTGCTGAGCGAGAAGCGGTGGCACTGAGGGCGGTCCGGGCGTACCGCACGGTGTCCTCGGCGGCGGCTTTTACGCTCGCCGGCTCCCTACCCTGGGAGCTGGAGGCGGGTGTCATCGTCGCCGTGTACTGATACACAGCGGCGAGAAAACGTAGTGGAGAGCCTCCGGCTCTCAGGGAAGTTGAAGTCAAGAGGCGGGAGCTCAGGGGAGTGGCGGTCGAGAGGTGGATGCAAGACCTGGCGGACGCGCGCTATGGGCGTTATACAGTGGACGCTGTCCGCCCGGTCCTACGGGAGTGGATGGGACGAGAGTGAGGCTCCCTGACGTTCCGAATGGTGCAGGTACTCTCCGGGCACGGTTGCTTCGGGTGGTACCTGCACCATATCGCACGCAGGGAGCCGACCGCCGCATGTCATGAGTGCGGCGCTGATGAGGACACCGCGCAGCACACTCTTTCCGAGTGTGCTGCATGGGAGGGGCAGCGCCGCATTCTGGCTGCGGCGGTGGGGAATTTAGGGGGGAATTTGTCGCTGCCGAGTGTGGTTTTGGCCATGCTCGGCAGCGAACAGGCTTGGCGAGCTATGGCCTCCTTCTGCGAGGAAGTCATCTCGCAGAAGGAGGCGGCGGAGAGGGCTCGCGAGGTAGATCCTCTAAGTGGCTCTCTCCACCAACGGAAGACCGGCGGGAGGAGGCGGCGTTTTGCCCGACTCCTCCCGCCACCGTAGCTGGACCTGAGGGGATGGGCCGGGGGGCCCATCTCCTCATTGCACAGGTTCGGCGGACGAGGGGGGGCAGCCGGTGTGTACCCGGTGCCTCACTATAGGCAGGAGCCCGGCGGTCACCTTCCGCCGGGCGGATCGTTGGGGCGGCTCTCCAAGGGGAGAAGCATAGATCGATCCCTTGCCGCCTCAACAATACGGTCGGTCGGTACACCGTGGGGTTTTAGTCCGTGCGAGTCGGACATAACCCACCCTCTCCCCCGGGAGGGTGGCGTATTAATAAGGGATTTCCCCACGTACAAAAAAAATAAAAAAAAGTCCTCTTCTATTACAATTAGAATACTTTGTAATTTTTTATCCTATTTCCTCGATATTGTCTTGTCACAATTGGAATTTTGTGTACACATAAATTTTCGAACCAAACAATATTCAAATGGAAGTTGTACTTGTCTAAAATAATTATATTACTTTATCAAGTATGTAATCGCCTCCATTTGTATAAGTAATTTTTGATTACCCACTGAATGTTAGAGTCAATTTTAATAGAGTGATCGCCGGATATCCAACGACCCGAGTCAAGTACTAATTGCTCGGCCCCACTCTTGTCACATGGCGATGACAAACGAGTTGGCCCTGTTGTCGTGAAGCGCTCTCTAGTTAACTCAAAGGCTAAATGAATTTAACATTGAAGTCAAATGTATTTGTGATCGCATTGAAAACTGAAAATAAATTGTAATGATTACGTGTAATGATTTCTATTTTTGTAATTAATTTTAATGATTTAATATGGCCTATATAATATTTTTATAAGCTAAAATTATATTCAAATGATTTAAACATCTACTTCCGACGCGGACGCGACCGGAACATTAACACTAGCGCCACCATATTAGAAAGTTCGGCCTATGAAAGGCAAGATGTCGTTATTCGGACGCTCACTTCAATGTCAAACTTATTGTAAGGCAAAGCTTTGCTCGGATAAATAGTCACAAGCTTACAGTGCGTTAATTGATATTCCTGACTGACCGATAATACTTATGTTTATTACATACAGAATAGAATACTTAGAGATATTTAAGTCAGTGTAAACAAAGTTTCATTTCAGGATTGTTAAGTTTCTTGGGAATCTAGCGAGATGAATCCATGACCCTTTGGAGCGCTTGAAAAGTAAGATGCAAGATATAATGATGCGGAAGGGCACCTATGCAGTAGACTAATCAGAAAAAGCATGCTTAGGTGGTCAACATCTCCTGATTACAATTGACGATCATGACTCCTATCATAAGAGTGAAATGACTGAGAAGAAGAAACCAAGTTTAAAACAAATTACTATGGGAAATTCATGTTAGAAAAATAAATATAAGTGTCACTGCATGCTTTAGTCCAGCTTTAACGTCAAAAAAATAATAGCAATCACATGGGAAATATAATAAGCATTCTGTCTATAATATAAATAGGTATAAATAAAATTTCATTTCACTGACAAATGTTTGTTACTTTTCATATATTGCTCAATGCTGATGCAACGCGTCAAGAGAAGCCCCTCTCTCTCGCTTTATATTGCTAATTCTAAATATTTATGTGCGGAACTAACGAAATTGAAAAAAATAATTATATTAAATAATGAATAAATATTTATAAATTATTAAATAATTAATAAATAAAAAATGATTAAATATTAGTATTAATAATATTGACTTACAAGTAAAGGCTCTAAATACAAATTCCTTAAACAAATTAAATCAAAAATGCTCAAACAAACATTCTTGTACAATGCACGGTACAATGCACTATAGTGTATGATATTTCATTTATTTAAGAGAAAACATTTTTGTAAAGTGATAGTGAAGTATTCTGCGCGAATGCTCTTTCACGAGGACGGCTGAAATGAATGAGATATGAGAAAACAGCGAAGTTTCTTAGTCGAGTGTTTACGTTAGAGTAACCATGCATTTCAATTGCTAGTATTAAACTATTTCAACTCCCATATAAATCTATCTACTCTTATTATGAATTGTTGACGGTGTCCGAGACTCGTGCGTTAATTATGCAGTAATTAATCATAAAGATGATCGTATCACGACGAAGCAATAATCTATTTTAATGAGGACTTTTGTTTTAGCGAAAAGTCTATGTAAATACGGTCTAAGCATTCCTAATCTTCTTTGTGAAATAAAAGTAGTGATTATGGATTGAAGTTTAAAATAAATCGATGTTTTATGGAATCTTTTAGAATAGTTTAAGTTAAAAGTTTATTTAGTGGCAACGCACTGGAAGTAAATATTGATTTTTTATTACTTACTAGCGGGCCCGACGGACGTTGTCCCGCCCTGATAATATAAAAAAACCTTGAGAAATTATATACTAAAACCTACCCCATGAATCATTTCAGCTATTGGAAAATCCGTTCAGTACCTAGTTTTTGAGTTTATCGCGAACAGACAAAAATATTCTGTAGGGGACTTTGTTTTATAAAATTTAATGATAGTAATAAATTTATACAAAATAATATCCAAATAACTTGTCCTTTAATAAAAAACTAATCATGTACATAAATAGAGCAAAGATTTGTTTTGTGCGTAAAGGTGCTGGTTCAGGGGGGGTTTGCGGAAATTATGGAATGCGGACTCACCGGTGTTGATGATGCGGGTTTCGATGCACTTCACTCGCGGCGATATATAATATGCACTATATTGGATTAGCGTCTATGCGATTTTTACACCAAACTTTATAAATGCAATCTTTTGACGTATAGAGAGATAAAGAGAAACATCTCCTTGTGAAATACAACGGTATATTATAATATTTAAAATTAAACAAATTAAGGGAGAAGGTATAAGAAAGTATGTAAGTTGAAAAGTATCGATGGACTATGTATATTAAACATTAACTATAAATATATAATTTACCACAAAATAAGTATTACACACGGTTAAACATGTAAATTGGACACAATGACGACATCTCAGGCTGAAACAACAGTAAAAATAACCTATTCTTTTGACTTTTTGAACCTATTCTTTTGACTTTTTGAAACATTAGAATAATTATTTTTTTTATTTTTGTTTTCCATTATTGATTCCAGTTGAAATGTTTTATTCTGATACTATATTAATTATTACTTCAAGTATTTCAAAATTTCTTGTCACCCATGTTTTCTATACAGAACTTGAGTGTAACATCTCCTGTCCCGGACGGATATGTTTGTTTTCTTTGAAGACAACGCTTTTGTTACTGGATTCCAAAGTCGCTGTTCTTAAAACAACTTAGCGAAATTTGTACCAAGCTCTTAATAAAAATAGCACACAGAATCACAGAGCATATTTTAACGATTTCTTTGATCTTTTAGTTCAATAGAGTTTAAAATTTCTCTTTATTACAGGGTATAGGTAAGCTATTTTCATAAAGAAAGTATTTCAAAGTAACCCTCTTGAACATGAATTAATAAGTATAGGCTATAAATACACAAACGATCGAGTTCATAAGGAATAAGAAATGCTTTTCTAACATTATTTTAAACAGGTTTATAAGGAAAACGTTGTAATACGAATGTGTTTCCTTATTCTTTTTCGTCTTTTATTTATATTAGATCTTTGTCTATGAAAGGCAACTCTGTTTTTTAATAGAAATGTATACTTGATTAACTGAAATACCAGCCATTACTGCCCATACAATTGTGCCATTTTATGAAAGTTCATAGATGCCTTTGCTGTTAAAATGTTGGAGAAGTTGGAGACGAAAATGGATTAACTCTTTCAAAGCGTTTTTTACCTCCTCACCGGCCTCAAAAAATACTCTGTAGAAATATATGCATAGTCCTGAAAAGTGCAAATTTATTGGAGCAAGATTGAATAATTATCGTGTGTGACGGAGTTTCCAGTCGGAACTCATGCGGTGTTATTACAAAAAAGTTAAATTCGTATTGAATCCTGGCTTTAAAAAGGTCTCATATTAAATGCACCGCGGTCGCCATCTTGCTCTTTTGTCTCGCTTTGGTTACGTTAGTTTAGACTTGTGAAAAAGGATAACACGGTGCATTTATTAGGAAACTTTTTTAAACCAAGTATTTAATACGTAGTTAACTTTTTTGTAATAATACGGATGTAGTTTTGAGAGAAACCTTTTTGCGATCTGTGGTTAGGTATAGACGATAGGTACAATACGAAACCGTAGTATGTTTCATTACTATTCACAATCTGATTCAGTATTCCCTTACTTGTCTGCCTGTTTCTTTAACGAAAATTTCGATGCAATTTTCTTGTTATAGTTTAGATAGCTCACACGGTACTAATTTTTCCAGTTTTTTTCTATTGAAATGTTGTTATGGGAGGTCTTTGAGATTTTGATCACGAACTTTTTTGTGTGACGCAAACCGGTGGGGGGTAATCACTGTGTCGGGTAGAGTGTTAAAAACACGAGTTCTCGTCCGATCACCGAAGTTGAGTAACTTCGGGCATGATGACTAATCTGATGGGTAACCGCCTTAGAACACTGACATTAGCTTTTTATTGTATCTTTTTCATAAAAATCTTTCCCTATAATACAAAGTTTTCACTTCTATCGTGTGTCTGTACAACAGACACACATGCGGTTTTTTTTTCAGTTTTTTATAAAGTGAAAAAATATTGTTTTAAATCAACCAGTATTAAAATTAGCAGTTTCGTAGATTTCTAATATATAAATATAGATATTTGTTTATCTGAGGTTCATTTTCAACACCGTATACATAAAAGTTACCACAGGTACCTAGGTGTCTTTTTACGGTGGAGGTTTTGTCCCATACAGTTTACTCTAAGTCACCATTAGGTGACGCTAAGATGTATTTCATAGTTATTAAATTGTATGTTGTAATTTAATACAAGCGAGGTTGAGGCTACTAGTAAGTATATCAAACATCCTATTTGCTAGAAACGTTATATTTTATTAATTACGTCATCGACATTAGATAAAGAAGTCTTATCAACACGACAATAAAATAAATGTGATCAGAAAACATAGTTAATCTTACCATAATTATTATTTGATGGAAATCTCTTGGTTAAGCTAACGTTGTAATAACTACATATGTAAAAATAAGAAATAAAAACGGTTGATTTTTTTATGAATAAATAAATAATGAACAATACCACCGATTAAAATGTAAAATCACGAAATCCTTTCATCAATAGAACTTTCTTCATACAGAAATTGCATTGCATTGCATTGCAAAGAAGGTTATAAGTCACGTCAACGACTAACTCTGACTGCTATTAAATTCAAATAAGGCGTCATTTAATAAACACATAAACGAGCATAATTTCTATATTACGGTAAAGCCTAGACTCTTAACGAGTGTATCGTATCCCAGCTACAATGTAAGGAAATTGTAAACAGAGTTAAGCGATAACGGTTACCCGATAGAGCCTTATTAGCATTCAGATTTACAATACACAGATATGGCTTACAACCGCTTTGGGCTTCATGAGCCAAGGTTTATTTTGAGCATATTAAAGTTATTACATTATACATATTGCTGTTTAAATAACACGTTGTTATTATTATTAAAATGCATATTAATAGAAGCACACGCGGCTCCGCTTATTTTGACTATAAAATTATTCTTAAGATGCTTTGAAAAATAAAGGTAATCTATACATAAATAAGAATGTACACTTAACGTGTCTGTATATTTTAGATTTTTGTAATAAAACACATTTCAATCATATTTAGAAATGTCTGTCTGTCTGTCAATTTGTATGAACACGTATCACTGCTAAAATATTGCGTTCACGATAAAAAGTCACCAAGATAATCATAAAGCATACTCGAGTATCATTTAGTCTTGGTTTCATTAAAATCGGGACATTCTATCGAAAGTTATTGTCATTTCAATGACGACGCAAGTACGAGAGAAAAGTAGATAAGTAAATAGACTTAATACATTCAGATGATTTTATTAGTCACTGTTTTTTTTTTAACTTAAGTTCCACGCGGAGGGTGTCGCGTGCACAGCTAGTATAATATATTATTTTTAATATCTTAATACTTATTGTATAAACAATAGGATGAAATTCGATGCCGCCAGGGACTAATACGTTGAATTATAGTGACGAATTTATTTAATTCGATTAAGGTCAATGTTTTCTATGTCGCAATTAACTTTTTTAATCAGTTTTGTCATGGGTTTATTCGAGTTGTTATTCGAAATATAAAAGCTATATTTATGTTACCACGGGTTTGTATTGTGTTATAATGGTTATATATTTAGTAGTTATGGTAAAATATAACAATAAAAACACTAAATTAGTTCCAAATTAATTAATGTTTATCTTCATAACTTGTTTCATACATTACTTTAAATAACATAACATATACCTACTAAAAGGGGGCCACTGGCCAGTGTATATATGATTTTATAAAATATCTAGCGGGCCCGGCAGACGTTGTCCCGCCCTGATTATGAGAAAATCCTTGACAAATTATATACTAAAACGTTCCTCATTAACACTCTATCCACAGGTGAAAACCGCATGAAAATCCGTTCGGTAGTTTTTGAGTTTATCGCGAACAGACAGACAGACAGACGCGGTAAGGGACTTTGTTTTATACTATGTAATGATGATGATGATGATCGGCTTAGTGATTTTCAACTTATGAGCGTACTAATGGACATACAAATACAGAGATGTTGCCTTTCAAAATATGTAAGGACTATAGAAGGTAATTGAATGTCATCATAAATTACCGAAATAATTGCCATGAATAATTGATATTCTTCTTACATAAATATTGTGTATCTTAAAGAAGATTTGAACGGGGAGTCTTATAGTAATTATTTTATTCATGCTTTCCTTCCCTTAAAACCCATATTCTCTATTAGAATGAATATATGTCTTTCAAAGTGGCGCTACCAATGGGCTGTTACCAATTCTGCGATTAAAATAAATACTTTATAAACCTAGTAGCCTATGCCCGCGACTTCGTTCGCGTGGAATAGTTACTTTGGGCTAACGCTAACACGCAGCGGAAGCTCTCAAGAGGAAAAATAACCCCGATTTTGAAACATTCTTCATTGGTGCTCCGCTCCTATTGGTCTGGCGAGATGATATATAGCTTATAACCTTCCTAGGTAAATGAGCTATATAACACTCAAATTCCTATTGGTCTGGCGAGATGATATATAGCTTATGACCTTCCTAAATAAATGAGCTATATAACACTCAAAGAATTTTTCTAATCGGACCAGTAGTTCCTGAGATTACCCCCTACAAAGTCACAAACTCACAAACTTTACCTCTTTATAATATTAGGATACATTTAAAGTAAACAATAATAAAGTTATCAAAAACAAGCGTCTTTAAACAATGAAATCTATTAAGAACCTTTTAATAAAGTTGTTTATTGTTTAATATTTAGTCCATTAAATGCGTACAAAAGATGTTACTCCAGACCCGACGTTAAAGATAACTTATAACTGGGTTAAATACTTAAAAGTTTTGAAGTGACTCCTCGTAAACAAGATCTTATAATAGTTACTGTCGAAGAGACAGGCATCGTGTTCTAAGTCATAAGAGTAATGCTATATATTTTTACAAAAACACAGCCCTAAGTTGTAAACAAGCAATGAATGTGAGAATGTATGTTGCAATATATTTACATAAATTCATTTGTGATCATATGCAGCCTATTTATAATTATTGACATTTTTTTTTTTTACAGTTACATACCAATAGTGTCAGCCGACTTCAGGTTTAACCGTCAACCAAGGACGTGTTTCTATTTACTTTTTGTTGTTTAGTTGTGGGTTAGTATATAGTTTAGTCACTACTATAATATTTGGTTCTTTTTATTATTAGTTTCAGATTTCACTTTTTCGGGTACATACACATCGCACAAATAAAAACGTTTTTTGTTCCAAATGTGACGTGGTAGCGACCAGTAAATTTCCAATACCTTCCACTATAATATTTAATTATGAATTTTAGCAAAGTAACGCCTTCTTAAATAAAATATTAAAATGTTAAGAAGGTGATGATTCTTAAGATCGTGAATACGTGGGTAGGAAACTAAGACATTTACAAATTATAAGGATACTTTGTAATTCATGATAGCGTTATTGAAAGTAGAACGAACCATCATCATGTTAGCCGGTTAATATTGAAAACACGTAATTTTTGTAATGCTTAGAGGGTTTAGAGATTGACCACAACCCCATGTGATGTTAAATGGCAATGTAATCTATAATGGGGTGGGAATATGTATCTATGTAATTTGCGGGGTGGTAGGGTGTCTGTACCCGACTGGATCGCGACCACCGTACACCAGGTGGAACACCCGCTATAGTGACACGTTTGGGCGTGTCGCGCTCCGGGATCAGCCGGTGTATATCCAGCAACCGGGGGGGGGCAGTTTCAGGCCGGCATGACAGCGGCGACCAGCGATGGATAGTATGTCTTTCGATGGTCGCCATTGTTTTTGGATTGTACTGTGCTTACCATCAGGCACAGTACAGTCACTTTGTCGAGCTACAATAAAAAAAAAAAAAAAAAATGTCAAAGATGCTAAACTTAGAGGAGACTGGCTCTCAAGTGCAATTGCCGGAACACACCAACAGATGCATAACGACAGATTGTCAACTTGATAATACTAAATAACCACGCGGACTTGAGAAAATACCTCGCACCACACTATCACATCACAATGTTTCCTACACCACGAGCTCCGACTCCCTTCTCGAGCTCATCACAAGGATTAGGACCTAATAGCAACTATTCTTGATTGAAGGCGGTACCCGAACAAGATGTTAACTAAGCTATCATCGCTTCCCAGGTTCTGATGCTTTTTATTTAATTTGTTGGCTATTTAGTACGAGTAAATCATAATCATAAGGTTACAGTCATTACAAGTGAATAAATGATAACATACGAGTAGGGTATTTTTTTAATAATCTTACTTTAGTACTAGTATCTTTAAATTATGAATATATTATGAAAAATCAATCGCTTATAAATTAAAGCACACGTAAACGGTGATTGTATTCCACCGCTATCCTCAACCTGAGACTGGTACGAGACGCGCTAAAAGCATATTGTCGGCCCCAATTTAGTTCCGCTGTCACATCTCAGTCTCTCCAATCTCTGATACAATTTGTCCTCCCACTTCCCTATGAAACATAAGAACGGAACCACATCACGTGGAGGAAATATTTATGAACCATAGAATTATGAAACCGCTTACATTCGCAGCTTCGTTACTCTACGACATTTAGCAGTACATTAACAAACACATCATCTTTGTAAAGCTTAGTTTAAATTTATGTTATTTATTAACTAAATCCACAAACTATTATATTTTTGTAAAATACAATTTTATTAAAAGAATTAAAGGTAACTTTTATATGTACGTATTTCACATCTTTAAATTTTCACCTGTTATTATATAAGTAAATGCATTACCTAATTCAAAAATAACATTACCAATTCTGATCTGTTATGAAACACACTCGTTTTTTTTTGTTAGGTCTTAAATTAAGTGATTACTTTTATTCTATTATTTTAATTATATATTAACCTTCAAGAAAGACTTAACATAACAAATACTCAGAGATTACAATTACATAAAAAATCATATAAACATTACATTCATTATGTGAAAAAATATAATAACAGAAATACACAATGCTTAAAATGTATCGTGCAAATGTGAGTAAAGCCAAACTGAAGTCAAATATTCTCCCTATTTGATATATATTTTTTAAATATATTATTTATTGTATATGATGTTGATACATATAATAAAATATTTAACAATATATCCCAATGTCATATTGCAACGCTTTTCCGCGTTCACTCTTTAGTCTAATAGTCGCGAATGTGTATCCCACACCGCCTGCAGTCAACATCGCTGAAGCTTTTGAATGCAGGTTGTCGTACGCCATGATGCTCTGGAATTTAATAAACATAATTTTTTAAATAAGAATATTTTCACTCTCTGTTCAATGTGTGTTTTGTTTTTACATAATCGATATACATTTCTCTTAATTAATTTATTTATTAGGTAAGAACTATGCTTAAGCGTTTACACGGAAGACTAAATTATTGGGCTAAGCCAGTAACGTATTGTTTTGGAGATATATTTAGGTGATAAAGATGAATGCAAAAATTCTCAGATATAATATAATATAACGCAGTAAGGGATTCTATGATATATACCTCTGTAGTGCTGATGATAATGACTGATGTTCTGATAAATCGGCCTACCGTATCTTAAGTAAAGTCAAAATCAAAAATATTCAGTTTAAGCTCTTAAAAGGCGCCTGTTAACGTCAAAACTACCACCGGTTTGGAAGATGATCCACGGGATCCACCCGGTAATGGTCTTTTGGCAGCTAAAACACTAGACATGCTTGAACTTACTATACGTGTCTATAAAACAAAACAAAAATAGTGTGTAAATTTGTACTTCTTATTATGGTTGAATCCAACCACTGGATAACCACTAGCTATCATAAATAGTTGGCTGAAGTATTGTTCAGTGGAACATTACTGTTTGACATGAATACCTCAAGTGAGCTTACGAAAAACAAAATCTAAATTTGCAATAAATTTAATTGGCAAATTGTGAACAGCACATATAGTATAGTACATACAGTATAGTATATACAGTATAGTACATACAGTATAGTACATACAGTATAGTAATATAATATTAAAAATTTACTTGAAAATAAAATCCTAATAAGAAATACTAAATGAAAGCGTCAAGAAAACTGGTCACGTAAACAATACGAATAATTTATAAACACTATAGATACACGGCCGGTGAGCCACAATCGGCATTACCTCTGCTGACTACGGTTAAATCCTTTGAATATTTGATCACGGAACAATCCCCTTCTATCGCGCTGGTTTGATTTGTACGTGGAAGTCAACATGAAAAATTTATACTATACAATAAATATTTATGCATATAAGAAATGCAAATCTATATATACCAGAAAAATCAGACCAACGCTGCGCCTTTTTTACGACGATATTCAATGTTAGATTTTAAAATTCTTCCGGAGAAATACATCTGTTAATTTCTTGGAGGGAAAAGTGATTCTTTTTGGGAGATTTGACGGGAGAGAAGTTTGATTTTTAAACTTCAAATTAAGAGTCTCCAAAAATTCGTGCTTGCGATGACCTGTTGATTAATTTTCTTAATGTATTTAAAATTAGTATATCAATCACGTAAAAATAATTTGCCCGTATATTTATGCTATTTTGTACAATTTATTTATTTATAGTTGTGGATAATGCAATAGTGAGCTGTCTGATGAATAATATAATAACAATAATAATAAGGTGCATACTAGACTGAAAACTTAAAACGCTTCATCACATTGATAAAACTTACATTATTAATAATATTGAAAAATTAAATTATTGTAAAATTAAACAGTGCTAAATATTTGAAAAAGAACAAAAATAGAACTAGAATAAATCAAAACGGTGAAAATGAATTCACCTACAAAAATTGAAACTAAACCGTGGAAACAAAAACAAGAGGCCAAATACAATGAAGAATTTTCAGAATGTGTTTAAAATAGTCATGAATATAAAATGTGTTTTTTGAAGTTTTTGATTTTAAAAGCTCTATTATAATTATTATAAAGATGTAAAGTTTGTATGTATGTAGTCATCTCTAGAACAACTGATGCGATTTTGAGAATTATTTCAGTGATAGAAAATACAGTTGTACAAGATGAAACTCTCCGAGTGTATACCTAATTGTTATAAAGTATTTTACTATTAATACGAATGAAGTCGAAATTGGTTATAGCGAATGAATAAAATGAAATTTATATTATAGAAATAAGGATATTAATATAAAAAAATGCAACTAAAAAGTGCCTTTCATTTTAAGTCCCTATTACAAATGTTATAATATTTTACTTACGTTGATAACTTTTTGGTCGGGACTGGTAAAAAATACATGCTTTACTCTTTTCTTCAAAGGTATCGCATAATATTCCGCCACAGTATGGTACATTAAATGTTTATTGTTATTCACGTCTCCTAAAATCAAATGTTCACTTGCACTTATCGCTATAATTGCTAGAAATGATATCACAAATATTATAGTTTTCATTTTGAATTTAAAACTAAAATATAAGTTCCGACAGTATTGAGCGATGTATCACAACAGAATGACTGAGACGGTTGAAACTGATAGCGGAGTATTGTTGGTGGAGAGGTCATAGTGTATTTAAAAATAACGCAATACAGAATTACCGCAAACTATTTTAAATTGAATAACAAAAATACCAACCACTATTATGGGAATTACAGCATGGCTGCTATGCTGATAACCATGACTTCGTTTGAATTGTTTATTATATTGAGAATATACACAGGAAAAAAACATTATAAATTTCAAAGCCAAAACATACTTTGCTTATTATATCAATAAGGAAGTAAGGATATTACGAATGTTTTTGCTTCGTTTAAATTGATTCATCTATCCATATATATAAAATAGAAATGTCTGTTTTTAATGTCAAAATAACAACTTTTTACTAAATAGATATAAAATGATGTACGGAGCATGTAACAAAAAAGCTATTTAAAAAAAAACTGTCTGATCCGGCTAATATACGACACTGTTAAACCCGGTTTTGACGAGATTTTCACGGGCATGTCGCTGACGTTATGAAAAGTAATTCAGGTTACTTTTAATTTAGAAAAAATAATGAAACTTCCATGCAAATATAATAAATATTATAAAACACAATTAAAGAAAATGAATTAAAATATAGTTCAAGAAATCAGTGTCCAGAATTGGGATGACTATTCGCGCACGTAAAAAGTTTTTGAAAAATTTCACGCACATAAAGTCGCAACTAATAGGTATTTAGCAATGTAAATTACGTATTTTCGTTACCTTATACTTCGTATAAAGTGATTTGATAAAATGACTATCATTAAATTAACTTCTGAAATAAATGTATATACTCGTAATATGAGTGTACAATATCTCCGGAATGAGTAAGAAAAAAGTACTATGACGGGTCAAAAATGAATTTATTGTTTCTCAAAATATTCTCCCTTAGCTTCAATGTACTTTTTCATACAAAAAAATCATATTTTTTATATTCTTCAATATCCTCTTCTGATGATAAAAATTCTTTGCCGCGTAAATAATTCTGCATTTTTGAAAACAGGGAAAAATCACATGGTGCCAGGTTGGGACTGTACGAAAGATCTACGACGTTTTTCTTTAATTCCTTTGTATATATGACCGTGTGGGAGAAGGCGTATTTGGTTATTTTTACGAAGTTCGTCAATAACTTTAGTCAAACAAATGGTAGTCCACTTATCCCTAATCACTGTATGATCATTCTCCAAAGCAATACTAGCGATGTGTCAGTGTTATTTAAAAAAGTAGCAATCAACCGCTTAGCAACAGTGTGTTGTGTGTTGACAAATGACGAATAAATGAAACAAAGTGCATTTTAAATCGAAAAGTTCTACTTTCAAATATCATAATTAGTTATTAAATACTCTTAATATAAGTAGTGTTCCGGAAATTGGAAAACGCACCCTATGCCTATAGTTCAGAAAGTGGAATTCATCGATTTGTCAAGCGAGGAATTCATATTAGATGTAAATAGACTTATTTGGTAGGAGTAGAACATAGAAAAAAAATCAGAAAATTTTTATTATTGTATACAAAAATTTTGGTAATTTAGACTTTTATAGCTGTTGGTTCGTTGTTTTGATATTAAAACAAAGAACTAATAGAATAAATCACTTCATTTTTGAACGAAATTTTAGCCGTTTAATAAGGGAAGGGTTGCACGCACCGAGCCAAACAATGGGAGTACCTACGTCGGAAATTGTGGGCTGAAGGCATTTTCTGTTTTATGCGAGGCGAGGGTCCGTGACGGAGGGTACGAGTATTAAGTCCGAATCCATTCTGTTTCTTCCGGTAGAATCCTGGAAACAATCCAGTACGTTTTATGGAAGCCATTGGTAGAATAAGCAATATATTAAAAATAATTTAGCATTGTTTAAGACTAGATATGTGTAACATTGAAGAATGAATGAGTACTCATACTGCAACTCGTAATACTGTATTTCTTTATTTGTATACTGACGAGATTAATGCTTATATGTATTTTGGAAGCGATGATGCTAAAGTCTTTAGTGTTAGTGCTTGCGAATAAGCCGAAACTTTTAGTGAAGGAAAAAATTGTGATAAGACGCTAGAACCTTAGATAAGACGGTAGGGTTTTTTCTAAGGTTACTTTCTTGTTACAACTCTCAAGTTGAAAAGCTGTCGCCAAGAATATGGATGTATTCCGGCAGTCACACTTGAGAGTCAGTCTATCTGGGTTTTTACGCCTTTACCATATTGGACCACATCGTTATTTAGTATCAGGTAATATTATGGTTACACGTTAAAATAGTTGCAGCTAACCAGCAGTACTGTGAACAAAAATAAAATTTATTATAGACAGTACAAATAATATCCAAAAAGAACAAGAAGACAAAATGAATAAAATAAAAATTCTAATAACAGAATGAACTGAACGCTAAAATATAAGTAAAATACAAATAAATAATTATGATATATGCATAGAAAGAAATACACAACATGACACTTATTTGGAGTTAGGGCTTCTCAGTTTTCCGATTATTTTAAAATTCTTTAACCTACACAATATGTAGTCTATCTAAAACATAAATGGGCAAGTCAGTGACCCATAAGTGTGATTATTTGATTCATTCTAATTGTAACAAATCTCTTCCTTGGACGATAAAGTGAAGTTACAGATGTCATAGTGAGTAATGTTTGGAGCTATAAGATATCCGGTCTAATACAGTATACATTTCGTTGATGTTTTTTTCATTATGTCACATTATATTATTTTTAGTAAGATTTAAGTTTATTTTGAAAATTAAATTAAATTAATTAAAGAAAATTATCGTATGTGATGTAGAAAAATTATCTATATTAATTGTTTTATTGTGAAGCGTTACGTTTGATTGTTTATTTATACTCATTGTTATGTATTGATTTTTTCTGGTACTGTTTAAGGTTATAAGTGTAAGTTCGCAGGTCGTGTTTTTAGCATATTAATGTTAGTATTACATAAAAAAAAATTCTCCAATAGTTTAAAATGTATAGGTAACATTCTACTGTATGTTTGGAAGTCGCTATGACTACTAAAATGTAAACTCTATTGCTAAGATGATATATCTGAAAATGAGTTTATAGTATGTTTGGATGGGTTTTAAGCAATATATATTTAGGCAATATTAGAAATAAAAACAAGATTTAAGTTATCGTTTCTTTGACATTTTTGATAAATACGAAACAAAGAACCAGTAAAAATATATATACTTTTTTATTTTTTGTTTATTACTTTTTAAATCTATTTATTACCGTAGCGAAAAACTATGTTTTATTTACGACTATGAAGTACTTCTTCTATAAATCCGAAAAAAGGCAATAAGGTATAGTTACTTTAAAAAAGATATTTTGATCGTTCTGCTTAACTTGCCTCAAAGGTAAAAGGAATATTATGAAGATATATAGATAGATATATGTATATTGTATATAAGTGACAAATATGTTCTATGACTTTTTTAAATTATCGTTTCTCAAAGCATTTTTTTAGATACATCTGTTTAATCAATCTTGAAAAAAATGTTTTCTTTTTTTACTGAAAACCAACATTTGAGAAGGATTTTAGTAATTAGTACCTATATATCCAACGAGCATCATTTAGATATCTTTTCGCGGCCATTTCTCTATATTAACCTACAAATTGACAAGCATTGGAATTTATTGATGTTTTCGATTCTCCTATCGCTATTATCGTATCCAAAGATATATTATTATATCCGTGAGTTTTACGAACAAGTACCTACTGAAGTTTGTAACTCGTTATCGCTCTTCTCTGACACTTGTTATAACTGAAGTTAACTGAGCTCGGGCAAAGGGTAAACAAATACGGTAATTCCAGACAATTACGACCTCATTTATACTACGTCGTGTCGTAATAATTTATCGCAGTTTGTATAACATCGTACTGATAAACGTGAAGTTATTGAAGTTTGTTACGACATCATATGTTCTGTGAAATTTGTGGAAATAAATATATACTTGAAGTTTCTGTATTACTTTGTTAAACAAAATAAATAGCACAAGGTCTTTTGACTAAATTAATTGTTAGTCATTTTACTGAATAATGAGATTATAGGAAACTAGTTTAAGCCTTGGCTTTCCTCGTGTTAATATTCGTAGATTTGACCTATCTCTTAGAGGCAGTACTTTTTTTTCAGGATTAAAAGTACTTTAAGTTTTATTTTGTACTCTTAATAAGCATCATGATAATCGGTTTAGTGGTTGACGCGTTAAAGCGTAACAAACAAACTCATTTTTGTTTTAATGTATGTATAATTATACTAATAATCTGAAAATGTACGTATAAACAATTGATGTTTTAAACATACATATTTTTAATGAAAATACTAGTTGACTTCTAAATATAAATAAATTTCAATGAAATATAAATAATGTTTTACATTAGTAATTGCCCGCGACTTTATATGCGTTAAATGAAATTTAAAAATTATTAATAAAACATGGCAATTATGTAGCTTCTAATAGACAAAAGAACGTTTAGAATCAAAATAATAATCTCAAAAATTTTGTAAGACGAGCTACAAAACATATCTTATACTTAATAGACGTTGCTTTTTTCATCGGCAAATCAATTACATGTAACTGTGATTTGTAAATAATTGTTTTAAGTATTTAGCTACTGAAAAAAGAAATCATAGTAAGAGTTTTTTGAAAAACTTACAGCAGATAGGAGCAGCAAATGTAAAAATCATACGAATGTATAATCAAAGACAAAACAAGTCGCTGTCTCGACGCGATTTATAATTATTCGTTGATATATTAACTTGTGGCGTTTATTTTCAAATATCTTGAAGCAATACTAACTTCCTTGCTAATACTATAAATGTGAAAATGAGTTGTTTATTAAACTTTCACACACCAACTATTCAACCGATCATCATTAAGTTTTGCTTACACGTTGTCAGAAGAACAAAAATATATAGAATAATTTTCATCTAGAAAAAGTGTACTATCTGTACTATTGTTAGTGTATTGTAAATAATGTTCATAAAACCTGTTTTCGAAGGATAGATAAAGTCTATATAAAAACGAGCAAAACCACGAGGAAAAAACAGTTTTTTCATAAAAGTGTCATTTCCAACAAAGTGTTTCCCGTAGATAATACTCAGTATAAGCGTTCCTGAAGTGTATGTATTTAGGGGACGCCGTTATCGTAAAGGATCCAGTGAGGGACCATTAAACTCGATTTTGAATACAAATGTTTAGTTTCTTATGATGTTTTGTGGAAGCAAAATATCGTCATAATAATTTATAACAAATCGTAGAAAGCGTTTAAAGGATTAAAAAAAACATGAGATTTTTTTAAATTGTTGTTCTCGTATAAATGAGTTATTAGTCTATACATATGAATACAATTGAAATGTTTCTGTGTTGTTTTGAAATTAAAGCGTTTATTAAACTTATATAACTATTTGTACGTTAGCATTAATTTTGAAGGGCCTTTTAGAGCGTTATTTAAGATATATATCATTGCGTTTTTCAATTACAATCAAAAAACTAATAGAAAAATAATTCCTGTGAAAAAAAAAACAAGTTAAAGAAGTTAGTATTAAATAAATAGATTGAGCCGTCACGGCACGCCTGACATATGTGAAACACATGTGTAACGTAGTAAACAACACTGTATACACTATAGGTATGCGAACTCAGTGCGGCAAGCGAGATTGCGCGCAAACGCTTGCGCATCGCGTCGAAACGTCTCACACACACGGCCTGTATCGCCACGCCAACAATCAAGTTTACCCTCACCTATAGATGTTTCACACAAAAATTTTCATCAATGTTCGACCAGCCTAAACGGCTCAGTTCAGTCACATACACACGTACAGAAAAAATATATTATATACTAGCTGTACCCGCAGCTCCGCACGCGTTTTTTTTAAATCGTATTAAAGAATTATAAAATTGTGAGACTATGTACAATTATAGAAATGCTTTTTTAAAGACAATTGTAAGTACGACGCGCACGCCACGTAAAGTAGCATGTAACGTGTACATTAGATATATAAATACTAACAGCATGCCAAAATGAGGTTTGTCATCAGCAGTATATTTGGAACCTTAACCCACCATATTAACACCTTAGTGCTCACTTACACTGTATAAGGAACTAATGAAACCATATCTTAAAATATTATTATAAAGATTTACATTTACATTACATTTAATATACTCGTGCATTGTCATTATTATAATTAAGATTTTGTGATTTTGTGACGCTTGTTTGTTCCGCAAGAAATTGTATTATGGAACTCTTTACGTAATACGTATATTATTTAAGATCTTATTAGGAAGACCTCTATATCATTAAAGTTCTTAATAATTATAATGTCGAATTGTAAACAATAAGCTGATAATTATTTCTCTTATTAAAAATAAAGAATGAGTTGAAATCTTGCTAAATTTTATACATACAAAGTCGCGGTTAACAGCTAGTCTAAAATAGGATAACCTCAATTATTTACTACCAGTGAAAGTCCCGTGAAAATCGGTTTAACCGTTTTGGTGATAGCACAGCGAGCGAAGCCACGGTTAACAGCTAGTCTAAATTAAAATAAATTAAATCACTTTTTATAAGGTCCGCAATCTGCCAGTGAAAGTCCCGTGAAAATCGTTTTAACCGTTTTGGAGAAAGTACTGTGGGCGAAGCCACGGTTAACAGCTAGTATAAACTAAAATTCCTTAAATTACTTTTTGTAAAGTCAGCTATTTGACAGTGAAAGTTTCGTGATGATGGATCAAACCGTTTTGGAGATAGCACTGCAGGCAAAGCCACAGTTAACAGCTAATATAAACTAAAATTGCTTGGATTACTTTTTATACGGTCAACTATCTGCCAGTGAAAGTTACGTGAAGACCGGTCTAATCATTTTGGAGATAGCACTACGGGCAAAGCCACGGTTAACAGCTAGTATAAACTAAAATTACTTCAATTACTTTTTATAAGGTCAGCTATCTGTCAGTGAAAGTTTCGTGAAGATCGGTCGAACCGTTTTGAAGATAGTACTGCAAGCGAAACCACGGTTAACAGCTAGTCTAAATTAAAATAGACTAAATTACTTGCTATAATGTTCGCTATCTGCTGGTGAAAGTTTTGTGAAAATCGGAGCAATCGTTTTAGAGATAGCATTGCAAACGAAGCCGCGGTTAATAGCTAGTCTAATTTAGAGTTGCCTAAGTAACACGCTGTAATTTTAGCTATCTGCCAGTAAAATTCTCGTCAAAATCGGTCCAGCCGTTTCGGAGATTACCCGGAACAAACAAACAGATAGACAGACAGACAGACCGACAAAAATTTTAAAAATTGCATTTTTGTTATCAGTTGCGTGTATACTATCATACCCAAACAGTAAAAAGAAGTTATTTTGATATTACATACAGACACTTCATTTTTATTATAGGTATAGATAAGATCAGCTATCTGCCAGTGAAAATTATCTGAAGATCGATCGAACCGTTTTGAAAATAGCACTGCGGGCGAAGCCACGGTTAACAGCTAGTATAAACTAAAATTGCTTAAATTACTTTTTATAAGATCAGCTATCTGCCAGTGAAAGTTATGTGAAGATCGATCGAACCGTTTTGGAGATAGCATTGCGGGCGAAGTCACGGTTAACAGCTAGTATAAACTAAAATTGCTTCAATTACTTTTTATAAGGTCAGCTATCTGCCAGTGAAAGTTTCGTGAAAATCGGTTGAACTGTTTTGAAGATAGTACTGCGGGCGAAGCCACGGTTAACGCTAGTCTAAATTAAAATAAACTAAATTACTTGAAATGACGTCCGCTATCTGCTGGTGAAAGTTTGGTGAAAATCGGTCCAATCGTTTTGGAGATAGCATTGCAGACGAAGCCGCGGTTAATACCTAGTCTAATTTAGAGTAGCCTAAGAAACCCGCTGTAATTTCAGCTATCTGTCAGTGAAATTCCTGTCAAAATCGGTCTAGCCGTTTCGGAGATTACTCGGAACAAACAGACAGACCGACAAAAATTTTAAAAATTGCATTTTTGTTATCAGTAGCGTGTATACTTTCGTACCCAAGTAGTAAAAAGTTTTTATTTTGATATTACATACAGACACTTCATTTTTATTATATGTATAGAAGACGAGTGCTCGTCCAGTGTTCGATAAAACTAAAGCCCATCAATAGCTACAGAAAAAAAAATAATGAAGAAAATCGCCTGAGAAATAGAGGAGGGAGATGTTCTTAACCGTTCCCCACTGCCTATCTTTATATATAAATTTCTTCTGTACGTGTGTATGTCACTGAACTCCTCCTAAACGGTTGGACCGATTTTAATAAAATTTTGTGTGCGTGTTCCAGTGGATCCAAGAATGGTTTAGATGCACAAATGAACCCGATAGGTGGCGCTGTGGTTGACTTTTAGGATTTTTATCAAGGCAGGAAAACGTCCGACGGACCCGCTAGTTTATATATATAGAAAGATAATTTTTTTTTATATCATAGGAGGCAAACGAACAGGTGGGTCACCTGATGTAAGTGATCACCATCGTCCATAGACACTTTCAACACCAGGGGAGTCGCAAGTGCGTTGCCAGGCTGTGTAGGGAGGGGGGGAGGAGGAAGGGAAGAGGAAAGTGGAAGGGGAGGGGAGGTGGGTCTCCGGCGCTCTCACTGACCGAACGAAACGCAACAATGCAAGCACTGTTACTTCACGTCGGTTTTCTGTGAGAAGGTGGTACTACCCCGGGCGAGCCGATCCATTTATGCTGAAACCAGTAATAGTTTCAGCGTGGCTCTACCACCTACTAACATTTACATAATACTACTACTAATTTACATAATAATTATAATTTTATTATGACCGGTGGTCCATATGAAATAGATCACATGATTATTATGTTTTAAACATTTAATTTAAATACATTGCTAAAAATATGCTATGATATTTTTGTCCAATTTCATTAGTAGTAGTAATCCACAATCTGAAAATATCAATCTTCCATCATCTTCCATCCAATGACATATTTTAAGTTTCAAATTTAAAAATGCCATCTATATTAAAATCTTTACCCAATTAAAATTGAACTTTTATACTAACGTGTCCAATAGTATGATAAGCAAGCCCCAAGGCAAGGGGCAACTGGAGTGACGCATCGAAATAGAGATAAGCTCCCTGCGGTAGACCATTCTAATTTGTTACTCATTGTGCGTGGCGATAACTCGTAATGTGCCGAAGCGATTTGATAACGAAATCACGGAAATGGGTATTGAAGTGGATATTCTTTGATCTGTATAACTTATCGTGTTTTAAGAACTGCAATATTCTCTTCTCTCCTTCTTCTACTTTCCAAAATGTAGAGTAGGTAATATAATAATAACGTAAAATATTACAAGTTTTTTGTGATAATCTCAATATTCTTAAAATTTGGTGGCCTCCTTGTTAAGTTCTACGTTCTCCTTGTTAGAACTTTCCAAGGAGGTTTTTTGTGGTAATTGAGAATTCGAATTCATGTTACGTGGCTTTATTTTCCATCTATACATGATAACTAAACTATATTATGTAAAATACCAGCAATATTACCAAATATAGAGTCAAATAACCCAAGATTATTAATAAGAACCTCAAAACAAATTAAAAACCTCTACATGACAGACTAAGATCCCACCAAAAACTCCAAGCGAACATTATTCTTTTATATAATCAAGTATAAATTAAATGTTCAACATACATTTATTACAATAAAAAGGTCTTCTTATCAGATATCTGTATGACTGGTTGACTTTTGGTTAGTAATACTAAAAGTAGGTATATATCATCATTTCCCAACTGTGATAGAACCCCGATGATTTATAAAAGTTTATAATAATAATGTTCAACTTCATAGCGTCCTAATCTCCCTTTAGCTCAGACCCAATAGTGGCAACTGGTGATAGACAGCGCACGTGGCACGATTTAGCACCGGTGCTTCTTTATCCCGACGTCCTCTCAAAGGGATTTTTCACGATTAATACTCTGCTGTACGTACTGTCGTACTGTCACTTCCATTTGTTAGCGAACGCCCTCAACAAAAACAGGGATTATTTCTTAAGCCCCCTTAGACGCTCGTATCTAATTTCCTGTTTGTTTTTGTACGAAGTATTGTTTTTGTTTATGTACAACCGTTTGACTTGTATCTTCGCCGCTGGCAAAAGTAAGCTCTAATATATAAAATAAAAACTATTCTCGTGGTTTTACCCACGTGAAGTAGATACAAAAGGTAATGTGATAGATATATAAAAATAGATTTATATTACTTGGGATTTTCCTACACTTTCAATTTCGATTTTAACAAATTGTTTATTTTGAACTTATATTTCTTTTGGCGCGTTAGAGAAAATGATGAGAGTAAATTATTACGCTGCGTGTGCACACCGTCACGAAAAACCGACACCCTGAAGTCATTACGATGCGCGCGCACACCGTCACGAAAAACGACACCATGAAGTTAGCTATAGTCAACATTTTGTTTCTTTGTATTTGTTGTTTGTATTTCTTTGTATTAAAACTTTCAATGTATTAAATACCTTTTTTCTATTGTTAGTGTCGTTTTTTCTACAAACGTAGAATAAGGCGAAAGATAAAATGTTTGAAAAGATTTTTATCTTGTTATGCCGAAGAAGTATAACTTGTAACGCGTGTACATAAGTACACACACACTTTTTTTATACTTCATAGGTTTTTTGCGTTCATCTGATGTTAAATAACGACGTGGTCTAAACTGATAAACATGCCAAGCCTAGAGAAGACAGACTCTCAAGTTCAACTGCCGGAACACACCAACAAGTGTTTGGCGACAGATTCTCAACTTAAGGATGGTAGCTAGTCAGGCAGACTCAGAAAATGCCCTACCACTATGCTATGGTTTCAGCTCAACCTTTTCCTTCACCGAAAGCTCTGAGTCAGTTGCTAGGATTCGAACCTACGCCCATCGACGCTGCGTCCAATAACGCTATCAACTAAGCCATTATCTTGCATTATAATAATTAATATTTGAAGTTTAGTTTAAAAAAATGCCATTACTGGGAGATAGGGAAGAGGGAGGGAGAGAGGAGAGGGGGATCCTCCGGCGCTCTCACTGACGAACGAAAAGCAAAAATGCAAGTACTGTTACTTCACGTCGGTTTTCTCTGAGAGGATGGGCGAGCGGACCCATTAATGTTGAAACCAGTAATAGCTTCAGCGTGGCTCTACTTATTCATTTTGTGTTAATTTAATCTTGTAATGTAAGAAAACATATACTCAATTATAATCTATGATTTACAACAATATTAGTGGATGTAAGTCATATTCGTGCCTTTTTATACGTACGTTTTATAGTGTATAGATACAGTAGGGTTATCCAAAACATTTATTTACAATTTTTAATTGACACTGCATTCCTTTTCAGCTTCGACTAATTTAATTGGTATATCGCTTAGAGCTGTCTGTATACTTGCTTCTCAATTACGCTTGGACCCGTGTCTCGTATCGCAGACTGTCCGCCGTTTTATTTATGGTGGACCAATTGATTGAATTAGTGGCCCCTGAGGCGCTTACTCGATACTGACTTGTTTCATACGGATGAGAATTTATTCCTTAGGCGCCGACCGTTCATTCTGTGGGATTTAATACAGTGTTTAACTTTCCTAAGATTTTATAAGAAACAGGCATGTTGTATATTTTAGCTATAGGAACTAATTTTCAAAGTGATTTCTAAACGTCTACAATGACTTGTTAGTGTTAGAAGAGGTTTATTCTCAATCTTAGTCATTTTTAAGGAGATTATATATATAAAAACAATAGAAAATATGTTAATCGTTTGAACTGTATACTATTAGCAGGCGCCCAAGACTTACTACTACCAGGCGCTCAAGACTTACTACTAGCAGGCGCCCACGACTTACTACTAGCAGGCGCCCACGACTTTGTATCCATTTGTATATTTATAAATGATGACACCATATTTTATATTCGTGTAACTGTAACTGCAGGAGTTTATACAACCCACGCAGAGATATAACCCTTTTATATTTCTTTCTCTCTTCTATATTTTCAAGCTTACGTAACACTTATCGTTATACATATTTATGGCCAATTTAAATAATCTTTACTATAATATTATTATTGTGAAGTGTGTGTGAGTTTGTTTGTTACGATTTCATATCTTAACTACTGAACCGATCATCGTGAAATTTATATAGATATTTTCAGAAGTACAGAAAAGGACATAGAGTAACTTTTAATTCAGAAAAAATACTGTTCTCGAGTGACAGGGCAAATCTATACCAACCTTATAAAGTATTCTGATATATTATTACTGTAAAGTTTTATTAAACTCCGCTCAGTTCTTTTTTCCAGAGAGAGTATCAGATATCCACCTATAACTGCAAACTTTTTCGTTTATCACATAAAATATGATTAACACGAATTAATATTTCATTTATTAAATAAAACTTAATCTTTAATTATACCGGTTATATTTAACATTTATTTATTTCATACGAATATCCGAGCAACTCGTAAACTGTTATATCTTACATTTACACTCCAGGTCTGGTCGTCGCATTCGCAAAGTAATGATTGTCCGTGCCATCTCTTTTATCTCCGTCTATCTGGTACAAGCGGCCGGCACGTGCCGATGATCTGTATCGTACCTCGCTTCACTTGACACAAGACTCGGAGTCCGCAGTACGTGAGAAGCATGCTGGAAATACCCAATGGATGCAACTGGAACGTAAATAGGAAATACAATACTTTACGCTTGTAAACATTTTGAAGATATGTGTCGAGAGTTTTTGGTTAGTGAGATTATAATATCCTTTTCAGATTCATGTGTTATTTGGCTCTATGTTTTGTAATATTGGTGGTGTTTTCCGTAATGTAGTTTACTTATTATGCACAAATGAAGTGGATAGGAAATAATAATCGCAGGAATGTTGTAATATCATTCATTACTTACTCGACAATGCCAGTAATAATGTACTAGAAGATTGGTTGCCAAAAATAAAATTAAAAAACATTTTGAAGATTGTGTTGTCAGGACATTAATCGGCCGTAAATAGAAATTAAATATTATAGTGGACGCTACTTTGCACTTCTACACTTGAACACTACTGCGTCTAAACGTGTTTCGCTCCTACACGGAGCATCTTCAGATCGATGTTGACTCTTCCGACGCGAGCGCCCGCATAGACGTAGTAGTGTTCAATCAATTCCAGGCGGAAGTGCAAAGTAGCGTCCACTATAATATATAATGATGAATTTCCGCAAAGTAACGCCTTCTTCAATCAAAGAAATAGAAAAAATATTTATTTTTGACAACCAGTCTTCTGCATTATTACTCGACAATTGATTTTTATTTACTTAGATTAATGTTTGCTATGATTGTTAAAAGTTACTAAGTGAGTTTAATTTGTATAAATAGTAATTATAATTCAATATCACATGATCTTTAACAGAATAATTAGTCCTAAAACAATTAATACGTTCGAGCTTTCATTCTCAGTTAATAATTATCTCAGATTAATTCGTTACAATGATACTATACAAATTCATGCGTAAGGGATTAATCAAGAACTGTATACCTAATATATACATATTAGCGTATAAAACCGTTTTCCTTTCCGTCTATGTATCCGAAAGATAATTGAATACAAACACCCTATTTACCCTTTGGTTAGAACAATTTCTATTCGAGTAATGAATATTTTGGTGAAACAGAGTTAATGAAAGGCGACGCTTACCCCGACAGATAATTGTTAGGTTATATAATTTAGGTATATTTTAATTTTAGGTTATGATACAGTTAAATCTAAATAACTTTTTGCGTTGTTTTCACCGTTCCATAAACACTTGCAGAAGAAACTGAAAATTATAATATTTTTTATTAATTCCAACAATCGTTTTAATCTAGTCACATGGTTACATCTAAGTAGAATAAATGTGTTTTAATTTGAATCCAAAATACGATCGTATGTAGGTATGTAAAATATGGCTACTTTTTAATAACTGAATAACAGTGAACAATATAAAAGTACTCTATATAAAAAAGAAGGATTTATTTTATTTTATTTACGAATCTTCTAAACAACCTTTTGAACAGAGTTTTTGGCGGGATCTTGGAATGGCATGTAGTGGTCTTTATATTTTATCCATAATCTTGTGTTATTTGGCTCTATATTGTGTAATGTTGGTGGTGTTTTACGTAATATAGTTCGGTTATTGTGCACAAGTGAAGTGGATCGGAAATAATACCACGGAGCATGGATTCTTACTTGCCACAAAAACTCCCAAGAAAGTTCTAACAAGATGGCCACCATCTTGTTAGTTCATTGAAATTATATCAAGAATCTTTGGTTTTTTTTTCGAACTGACTACGCTATTGGCCTTATTAGGCCTTTACAGCTTGACCGGACTACTAAGGCGAGCGCTTAAGGCACTCAGCCGATTTTATTTAGGCAACTAGCTCAAGGGTGCGCGGCACACCTCACTTGGGCTGTTGCTGTTATCCCGGATCTGACCTAGCTAAACTATGTATATCGTTACTCAGTTGACAATAGCAGTAATAGTCTACTAGAATAATGGTTGCCAAAAATAAAATAGAAGAAGACGAACCTTTTGAACGATTTGATCATATCGTAATATAGATATAAAATAATGTAAAGAAAGATTTCCGTAAGAGACTCCCGATCGAGCGACAGTTTTTAATTTCTCAGTCTGCTATTTACTATTATTTTATTTCATATGAGAAAAGCAGTGACATGTGCAATGTTCCATATATAATCGTAGGTATTTATCAGCTGGTTTTTATGCAGACGGTCGTTTTCACCTTCTCTACTCATTATTCATGGTTAGAGCTATCTGCAGTCAACTTCAGTCGAATCCTTTGAAGTAAACCGAATTAATATTCAAGCAGTACGACATAGAAACAGATACAGAGACAATTTGCATTTATTTCGTGTTATTCTAATATTACGTAGGTCGATGTTAATCTTAATCATACGCATATAACTTAGAGCGTACATTTGAACTTTGTCTATGTCTGTTCACTATATAATATTTATATAAAATACTGATTTTGTGTATATATTGTCCTAGAAAATGGTTTTCGATTTTCTAATAAATTGAAATAAATTGTACTCAATTTATTATTTCAATGTATAATATTGTACACATAAGTAATAGATTTTTGGAAGCGATGTTAGCTTAGTTGTTAGCGTTTTCGGACACCACATCGATCGACGTGAAGTGAGAGGGAACAGACCATTCTGCTCCCCTCCCGCAATTGACGAACCACGCGGCGGCAACGGGTCGGTGACGACCTCCGGCCGCCGTAGTGAGGGCTTGCTGCGGGCGATGGGCACGGGCATGTTTGTCGCCCTGGCAACTCTAACACAGGCCCACATGGTTCAGGCGCATTAGTGTTCATTGCGCCTCCCATTAGTTCGTCACAGAGGGCCAAAGTCTTCCCTCTTCAGACTACGAGTCGGGGCCCTGATGAGGGGTCAACACCTGCAGGGTCGGGTAGAAGCACTGCAGAGACCGTTCCTGCTCACCTGGCTAAATGGTGCAAAAAGAACACTGAGAGGCTTAGTCAGTAGAAATCTGGCATTCTCACCTGTGCTGCCCGGCTAGGTGCAGAACTAGAAGAGGATTCCCCCGCGAAAATAAAAAAAGTTGATATCCTTATGAATAAGCCGGAACATTCTGTGATGAAAAATATTGCGATAAAACAGTGGTAGGTCCTATTTCTAATCTCGTCTGGTTAGCTTACCACATTCAATTTGAAAATATGTCGCCAAGCATCCTATAGGTGTGTTCTGGCACACAACCAAAGAAATGTCGGCAATACACGATGTATTGTTATCGTTATCTTGCCGGCTTCCAAGCCTATTAGAACGCTGGCTAATTCTGAAAAGTAACAAACTAAAAAACGATTTACCGTGATGAGTTTATTAGCATGACGGTTGTAAAGTATTCGAGAACTTTCTACCCTGATTGGTTATATATATTGGTTATATATACATTAAATACACGGGTGTTATAACGTAGTGTACAATGGTCGCTATCCAATTTGATAAAATGGTTGTATTTCGCCACCTAATATTCGTTATTCAGCTATTGAACTCTAACTGATACCAACAATCGATTATGTTATTTATTATCTTAACAAAACATGTTATATATAAAAAAGTAGCAAGCTAGAATATACTTTTCTTACGCTACATTTTTTTTTTAATTCACTTACTTTCCCTCTCCTGCGTATTCGCACCACATCACTTGAACTTCACACATCGCGGAATGCGCAGTAAATACTTATAAAAATTGTAGTTGCTTAAACTTTATATTAAATTAAGACATCGTGATATTCTCTTAGATAAGGACCAAGTGTCTAAGAAGTAAAACTAAAAACAAATGATCGAATTCTATCCAGTACTTTCTGAGTGATTAAGTTATTTGTGTGAGTAATTTTAGAAATAGATTACTATATAGTATACTACGATACCGAACTAATTATACTATAGTATAAAGGATAGATTAGATCTTTAGAAAAATCGGCATCCTTAAAATGAAACTCATCTATATAGAATTTATTCCCATGAGGGATTTCTGTGGTATCGTGGCAAAACAGTTAGGTAACAAAATACGTGCCTCGCATGTGTGCAGTGCAGGCTTTCAATTGACACATTCGGATACACGTGCGTTGAATATGAGCCGCGGTAATGTAAATCCGTGGCTTATATGACATCGTCACTGCTTTATTGAATTTGGATACACTAATCATGTGTTTATTCGTGACAATTAGGGGTCATAGAAATATTGTAAACAAATGAATAATACTTTAAAGTCGCTGTTACTAGCAACGTCACCCATGTGGAATTTACCAAAAATATTTTGTTTAATGTAGACGGGTGTGTAGGGAGCTCTCGGTACTGGACAGTGCTTGCTTAGATTATTGTCTTTGCGTAAAACCGTAATTTGCAAGTAAACTTACGTTACTGCTTATAACATCAGCTATCTGCCAGTAAGTCTCGTCAAAATCGGTCCAACCGTTTTGGAGATTATCCGGAACAAAAAGACAGAGAGACAAAAAATTTAAAAATTGTTTTTGTTTGTTGTACTTTATGTATATACATTAATATCTGTTTAGTGAAAAGTTGTTATTTTGACATTACTGACAGACATTTCAATTTTATCAACTTGTATAGATATATAAGTAGATAGTTTATTTAATCACTTTCATTAGATTAGGGTTAACGAAAACGATTATTAGAATATTTATTTTGATTTACATGTATCTATATGTAAACATAATATAATTTCTACGATGATTCTAAGGTACGAATATATAATTATGTTAAAAAGTTTGTAACAAGAATATTATGACATAAAATCGTGGCACAGATTGAAGGGTCATGGAAGGTAATGTCATAAACATATCTTATTGGTGTTCTAAAAAACAATACATTTTTAATTATTACACAAAAATGTTACATTGTAATTATCGAAATTATAAATAAGTAATTAAGGGATCATGCAATTGTTTTCTAGTTTATTTATTCGTATTAAGTATATTATTATTGCAAATTTAAATTCAACATTTTTCTTGAGGAATTCGTACCTTAAGCAAATTAAGGGTTTAAAAAATAGTTTTATATCACGTTATGCATCAAGTGTACATAACCAAAATCATTATCATCGTGCAATGCAAAAGCTTATACGTTACTGAGTCGGCGCAAAATGACATCCACAGTGGGGGGGCAGTAACCCTAAGGACATCAGACGGGGAGGTTGTGTAGCTTTGCGCTTTGTATACATCGCGATGTTCGCATAAACTATTGACGAGACATTTATACACAATATTTATTATAATTATCGTGGACAGTAATGGAGAAATATAATTTATTTATGTAAGAGATCGTGTAGACAGTATGCAAAGTGGAGTTACGGTTCGAATTGACAATAATCAGTAGTGTCAGCATGGTCACCGGTGCAATTAAAACAGATAAACAAGTGTGGAACCAGTTTAAATGTGTAGTGATTTTATACGTCTTGTTCACATTGTCCTGTGTTATTGAAGGTAAATGAAAACATTATGCATATTTGCTTTCTTTAGCTATTAACCGAATGATTAACAATCAAGTAAACATTATAATTTTTCCGGGTTAACTTTATTTAATAACAGTTTTCTTATTCTCTATTTATTTCGACGCTTCTTTATATTTGTTGGTAATTTATTAATTGAATTTTAGTGTTCATTTGTAAAATGTAAAAAATGGTAGTATGGTAGAATAAATCCCCGCCATACTGCTTGATTGATCTTTATAGTAAGTATATCAGTAGTAATTGCAACCCAGTTGTTGTAAGCCGTTATTCCACTGAAAACTGCAAAATATAACTTGTATTTCAATATGAGATTGTATTATTTATGTAAAGCTCAAAGTCGTGCACCAAGAATAAAGGAGCATCCAGCAGACACAATCGTCGGGAGAAGCGAACCAGCTACTCTAAGATGTGTATCAGAAGGTAAACCAAAGCCTACTATTCAGTGGTATAAGGACGGAATTCCCTTGGCACCCAATGATCACCCACATAGAGTATTACTTGAAGATGGACTTCTGTTCCTCAGGTAAGTTCTTAATGCTTAGATAATTAATATCGGTATTATTTAGTAAAAATTATTTGAATCTTGGGATATAACATATTAATAATTTATCATTACTGAGTTAAATCTTTTTTATAAGGGAAGGCACGCTCCTAATAAGTCCACCAGTCCTATTTAACCAGAATATAACAATCTAAGATGGCCGAAAAATCTGTGATTTTACATTTTCTCATAAGGTGGTTTTACGAGAATATTTCTTCAGGGTTGAAGTTTTCCTCATACATTTTCTTGATTATCCGCCGATGTAACCAATTCACTTCAATACACAAAAACAAATCAATACATATAATAAGAATGTAAATCTAACGTGTCTGTACTTTTTCGATTTTCGTGAAAAATTTCTTGCAGGTGTCTAGGAATAAGTAATAGAATACGTTTCAATAATTTTTAGAAATGCTTGTAGTTTGTGTGAACACGCATCACTGCTAAATTACTGCGTTCATGGTAAAATCTTTTGAAGAAAATCATAAAGCATGTCTTCGAGTAACATTTAGTCTTGTTTCATTAAAATCGGTTTGGTCTATCAAAAGTTATTGTAATTTTAATGACGACGCGCCTTAAGTACGAGAGAAAATTAGAAAAGTAAATGGACTTAATACATTCAGATTACTTTATAGTCACTGTTTTTTATATAAGGTATCACGACAACGTCGCTTGTAAAGCTAGTAAACAATTCGCTTTTAAATGTTAACATTTTACTAAATTATTCTAATTCCAGTTACGCAAACTTTATCATAAGTTCGTTTATATTATACAAGTTAAAAATATTAACACGGATAAAAATGACGCTGTTCAAAGTTGCACAGTCTTTTTAGTTTTTGATAGTAAGTCTATACTAAAACGCAGATTTAAAAAAAAATAAAGGAAAAATACAGTTTACCAGGAAATTGAATTATCACAAGTTAACGTCTTATCTTATCACGGGTTTATATAAATCAGGACACTAAAAGTTAGTGTTGTATTTACAGTTATAACTATCTGTATAAGGTTTTGTAAATAATATACCTATATAGACCGTATCACAGGCAAAGTAAAATTAATAATATGTACCGCTAATTATAGGTATTTTGCATTGTATTGTATTCGAGTAATAATCATTCTTTGCATCATTATGTTATTAATTACATTTTGGAATAATAATCAGAGTACCATAGGCATGGCTATGCAGTGGTTGTAATCCCTTTTATTGTGTTTTGTTTATGACTGACTTTTTTTATCATGAGAATACTTATCAATTTTGGGCCTGCAATATATCTATACAATGTATGGGGTGTATCTACTATTTAGCTTCCATAGTGTAAACTATGGTCACTGCTCAGTCAGGAATGAAATAATCGTGCGTGAAATTATGTCTTAATATTTTTTTATATATATGTGTACAATATTAATTGATTCAATTGTACCTAAATCTCTCATTATCTAATATTTCATTAATTTGCTATTTTAAAAATAAAAAAATTAAAATATGTTTTGCCCGCATCGATTCTAATAAGTTTATTTGATTATTATACGTTGTAGAGTTGTTCGGGGAAAAAAGGACAATGATGAGGGTATTTATTGGTGTGCCGCTCGTAATTCCGTTGGAGAGGCGGTTAGCAAAAACGCTACTCTTACTATTGCGGGTATGAAATGTATTGATTATTTAATATTTTAATTTACCATTCAAGAATGGCCTTTGGAAGGTTAGAATTTCAAACGATATACATTTTAGTTCTCCGGGACGACTTTCGAACGGAGCCTCGCGATATTAAAGTGGCTAGTGGAGAACCCGCATTACTAGAATGTTCTTCACCAAAAGGTGTACCTGATCCATCAATTCATTGGACAAAGGATGGACATACATTAGATGTAGAAGTAAATGGAAGGTACGTTTTATTAATTCAGTTATAATGTTTTAAATTATGATAACTGAGCATACTTTTTATTTTTTATTTTTAGGGTAATGATAGTTGATGGAGGCAATCTTAAAATATTAGAAACTCATCCTGCAGACAGTGGTGTGTATAGATGTATTGCATCTAATGTGGCCGGTGAAAGGCAATCGCATCCTGCAACGCTTCTCGTATTACGCAGACCACATTTTCTAGTGAAACCTAATAACATAACTGCTTTAATGGGACAGAACATAGAATTTTATTGTCAAGTAAGAATGTTTGTTTACAGTTCACAATATTACTACGTAATCGATTCTTTTGTTTATTTTAATTGAATGTTTTAGGCGTCCCCAGAATCGGATGTTTCAGTTAGTTGGGCTCGTGATAACGGCTCTTTGTCTCCGTATGCGATTGTGCGACGAGGTTCTTTAAGAATAGACAGGGTTACAGGTAGTGATGCGGGAATATATACTTGTAGAGCTGAAAGTCAGGCTGGATTTAGCGTCGCAAGCGCAACCCTAACTGTCCATTGTAAGTGATTTCTATAACAACTATGTCGATTGTTTTAAATTTGATACCTAGTAGTATGATGGAATTTGTGATTTTAGCTTTGCCACATTTTACACGAGTGCCTTCAGATCAAACAGCATGGGAAGGGGAAGCAGTTTCTTTTCCATGTGAAGCAGAAGGCACACCAAAACCGGTTGTATTTTGGACAATGGAAGGGTCACAAGTAAGATTGTGTCGTTATAACATAAAGTTTATTTATCTAAAGTATAATATTTAAACCAATACTTTATTTGATAGGAATTGGTATTTCCGAAGTCTCTTCATGGAACGGGATCTTTGTATTTGGATAGAGTGATGACACATCACGCCGGAAGATTGACATGCGTTGCCGTTAGCGCAGCGGGAAGTGCTTTGCATACTGCTACCTTACAGGTTCGTGATATAACATATGTAATATAATATACTAAAAATAAACTATAATTTATTGTTTCCTTTATAGGTATTAAGAAGAGAAGCTAACTCCTTTACAGGGGATCTAGAGTCTTCCACTCCATACCCGGAACTTAGTAAGCCTCAAAATTACCCTCCTATGACGCAATACGAATTGGTTCAAGCTCGAAGATATCTACAACAAGATGTTCTTTCTTTAAAACGAGTTGAGGGTATATCTTCTACTACGCTTAAAATTGTTTGGGATGTAAGTAGTATAATAGATGATAAATATTATTCTTAACTTTCAATAAATTAAATGAATGTAAATTATAACAATAATTTCTAATTTTAGGTTATGACTGATTACAACGAATATTTAGAAGGAGTGAAAATTTGGTTTAACGGTACTTCTATTAATGAAAAACATATTATAGATTTAGAAAACGCTCAACATTCCAATGAATCTTTAAAAGATAATTTAACTGAATTTAGAAAATATGAGAATTTTACAATGACGACAGTACATAATAGTGGATCGTCGAGTCACGTTCTGACTGGTTTACTGCCTTATGCCCAATATGATGTGTTCTTAATGCCATTTTATAAGCTATTGTTAGGGAAACCTTCGAATTTAAGGTCAGGGTTTACTGAAGAAGATGGTGAGTTAATATTTTATAGTATTATATATTGAAAAAAAAAAACGTTATAAGTTTTCAATATACGTGTGTATACTTCACTTGTAGTGCCATCAGAGCCCCCGCAGGGTGTTACGGCCGGAGTGATAAATGCGACATCTGCCTGGATTAGATGGGACCCACCCCCTATACATGCTTGGAACGGTGACCTGTCGGGGTACTTGGTCAGTATATTTTCTTGTTGAATATTTATTGTTAGCGTACTCGTACATTTTAAAATTTATATTTGAATATCTTTTAGATTGAAGTGCGAGTAGGAGGGTCTACTGGGGGTCGTGTTGTAGGTCAGATGTCGTTGGGTCCAAAGACTAGGGCAGCTGCTGCTAGCTCATTGAGAGCTGGTGGGCGGTACAGTGCCCGTGCTGCTGCCGTAACCCATCGAGGACATGGGCCATTCAGTCTACCAGCACATATACACATGCTGCCCACACAATCGCAAAGACATTACGTCCAGTAAGATGTGTCAGCTTTCGTTAAATGTTTACTTTTATTACTTGCACGAATACATTCCAAATAATAAGATAAATATTTGTTTCAGAACGGAACCAGCAACAGACAAGGCAATAATATTAATGTTCCAAGAAACTTGGTTATTAGCACTGAGTTTAACTTTGTTAGTGTTAGTACTCATCAGTACTGGTGTTATTGTTTACATTAAAAGACGGAATTCTAAACAAAGGAAGAATCAAAACTCGACGGGTAAAATCATAAAATCACACATTTATTTTTTATTTGTACATTTTACGTACAGTCGCGATATTACGATCTCATAATTATTATAGGTACAGCAATTACAAATACCCAACAATGCCTCCTGGGAAAAGAACCAGTGTGGCTTAGAGAAAGACCCGCCATGTACGAAAGTTCAACAGAACCTCGGATAGAGATATTGAATTGTCATCAAAGTCTCATATCAGGTTAGATGAATAAAATTCATAATAATGAAATAATTTATATTATTACTTTACAGAAAAATGTGTACGTCAAATTATTTTAAAAAAAAACACACACACAAGTTAAATTCGATACATATAAATAAAATTAAAATATTTCTTGATGTCCTGGCTAATCTTCGCAATGGTTCAACCCATTTTTATGAAACTTTTATTGGCAGATAGAGAATTTTTCGGAGTATATTATTATTGACTACGTTCATTAAGCTTTTTTAATTCATAGCACTCTACTAAGGAATTATGATCAAAATTTATTAGAGGTATTAGATAAAAAGGCAGTCTACGATTGATCAAACTAAAACAAACGTTCCCATAAAAATCAAAACCAGTTTGATAAGAAACAGTACCAGACATGAGCTAGGATATTAAATAATCTTAATAATAATAATCTATTTACTTAACTTTCCATTTAGGAGGGCATTCAATAGGAACAATGGCTATGGAGGCAGAATATAGTCTTCCGCAACACACGACTGTTATGAATATAATACCCGAGGAGAATCATCGGAGGATACAACCGGAACCTTACGCTTCTAGTGCTATTTACACAGAACTAAACTATCAGGTCTTTTAATTATTTTAGCTATCTAACACTCATATATTGTTCGTAATTTAATGAATAGAATATAGCTAATATTTATTTTACAGGATAACACCGACGTCGAGGATTCTTGTTTGAAATGTGCTGTCAGTCCATGTTCCTTTGATAATAGTATGATCCGATCCTATGGTGATAGCAATCAATACTCGAACGACGAATGTTCGACTTGTTGCCGAAGTGGTAGTTCTACATTAACAAAAGATTACAGTGAAATGACTAAATGTAATGATCAAGATTTATCTATAGACGAATGCCCATCGTGTAAAATAAATCATTCAAGGTCATCAAGTAATCATGATGGGAATAAAGAATGGGCGATGGTCGAAGCTGAATACGATTATCCCCAATGGCACTGGCTGGGTAGAGATAATACTTTTAGGCAAACCAGTGAGGATCCGAAATATAATACAGCGGGGAGAAGTGACGAAAATTGTAGAATGAATTTGTGCGACATTCTTCCACCTCCACCTTATGAGAGGTAAGAGTATACAATAAACTCCCATATTAGATAATAACTTATCTATTCATGAAAATAGTAGAACCAAAAAAAAATATATTTTACGTGATGACGTCATAAGAAAACATTGATGAAAAATTGTCTACTTTTATGAGTTGAATTATTCTATATATAGATAAATGCGTCACGAGAAGAACGCTTAGGCCGATCGCGTCTTTCTATCGTTTGTTCCGCGCTCTCGCTTGCACGGTTGGCTGAGGCGGAACGTGACAAGGAGTCATGATTTTTCGTGCCTATAGCCGGGCGGCATCGATTTTTAGGACATTATCATGTCAGAAAAATGTTAATGCGACTCTTAATTAATCATAACATACCATATATTTTATTTAATATTATTTTTTTACAGAGAAATGCACGCGTTTACCAATCACTCAGGGACATCAGGTTGTTCAGGAAATACGTATCGTAGTTAATCTATATGATAGTAATGCAATATAATTATCATTAGAATATAGTTAATGTTAAGCAATACTAATTTATAGCGATTTTAAAAATATTTGACAATTTTGTACTAAACTTTTAGAACAAATTTAAATACCTCTGTTTCAAACTGAATCGTTCCTTTTCTCGAAAATATTAGAAAAGAATGTTATTGAATGCTTTATTATTTTTAAAGTCATTAATCATTCAAAACACTTAAGTAAACGAGTTTCTCTCTTAATTTCAAAGCTATGAAGTTGATCTCAATATATATCTAATGAAGTGTGAGCAAATAATGATTTTTATAAGATTTTAAAGGCTTTTAACTATTGTATTTTCGAATAGACTGCTCTGTGTCGTAAATTAGGTATTATGTTCTCGTCTTTCTATAGTGTCTGTGATATAGAATAATTTACGTGTTCGAATTTATGATTTGTACATATTTTGAAGAATTTGATAACCTTATACAAATTTACTAGTTGCATAACTATTGTGTGTAGTGAATTTTAATGAAAATAATGTAATTTAAATTTATGTTTTTAACTTTTTGTACTGAAACGAAATTCATTTTTGAAATCATTGATTTGTAGTTGATATATTAATTAAACCAATACAGTTTTTTAATTTTGATGTGTTTTTTTCCATCCCCTATAGTATTTTAATCAGGGTCTGTGCATTGAAATAATTTTTCGAACTAACTACGCTATTGGTCGAGCAAGGCCTTAACAGCTTCACCGGACTACAAACAACTTAATACAAATGTTAACATACCATTGATACTCTCAATTTTAATATTGAATTATTTACGTTATTAGTGGTACGAGAAAACGCGATTGCAAAGTAACATTGTAGCAAATATCAGGTAGAATATCCCCCGGGATTTTACGATGAATTTTATAGCAACCAAACGACTTTACACAAAGGATTAATTGCCCAATACGAAAGGCTGTATCCGCACAATTAAAATATTTTACTACGTAATAAACCCACAAATTACTTGTAAATCTTGTTTAATTAATTAGGAGATTTTCCAAAATTCGTGGTAAATTTCAAATGGATACGTTTTTGAAATATAAAACTTACGAGACACATACAAAAGTACTTATTTTAGATGATGTAAGTTTTATTTAAGTTAAATATACCACGAGAATTGTTTGACATGGGGTTTTCTGTTGCATCAAAAGCATGAACATCGCATTCTTTTGACGCTTGTGGATTATATTGTCTAGTAAGTGACGTCCCGTTTACTGGCTCTTCAAAGTTAAGTCCATGTGAATCTCTACTTGGGACCACCGACGAATTAATTTTACAATGTAATTTACTTTTAGTTCTGCTATATAACAATTATATCGGTAGATGTACAAACAGACCTTGAAACATCTTAATGGACTTAATATATTTCAATAAATAAAGGTTTGGTAAACATTTTGAACTTTTAATGAATTGTATGCTTTCTATACAGATCTTTCACAAAAAGTAATTCCCAAATGGCTTACTAGTATTTGTTGTGTCATTTGCTTCTATTTTTAAAGATTATTATTAAATTCTGAACACTTTTATTTCATTAAAAAAACTTAAAAGTTACTGTTATCATAGTCGCTTATAAACGATTTACTTCGTCATCTTGATCGTCTGTAAACCCTGTAAACATTAACCGAGCATTTTAAAAAGAACACTTTCATATATAAACTTAACATAGAAGCAGATTATTTCTCATATGAATAACTTTTGAAAGAGTTATATCTATTGTATTACTAGATTTTTCCCGTGGCTTTGCTGTCGTTTAAGTCTATTTGACCTATTGATGGGAACAGTGTTTTTTTTGTAGATGAATGATGTCCTATATACTTTTTTGTATCTCTAAAAACGTGTATGCAAAATTTCATGACGATACGGTTGATTAATTAAGGCGTGAAAGCGTAATAAACAAACAGACAGACTTACGGTCGCATATATAACATTAGTTAGGATTAGGACTAATAAATAGATTAATTACACGACGATATATACACAGGCTGAATTGAAATTTTAGTTGAAAATAAGTCTAAAACAATGTTTGTATTATATCTCCTCATTACGACTTTATTTCCATAGATATATTGTATGACAAGAGGCGTCAGCCATTACCTGTCTAATTAATTAACGATATACTGCTTTTATAAGGTTGTTGATCATATTACTTTATTATCACCATATAACTAAAACTAGTCTCATTTAGAACGACAGTAAGCTTTGTTCGTAAATAACTAAATACGTGTTCTGAGCCTGCGGGCGCGGGTCGCAGGCTGTGTTCAAACTGAAGGGCGTTGCCATGGCAACAGGTTTCGTACTCAACCCCGAGTGCACCCTTGTTATTAATACGCGTAATAATTAAGCTTCATTGCATTTCGCGCCAGGTGTCGGATGCCTCTTGTCAAATAATACAAACGTCATAGTAACACGGGTTTAGCCGTGGTGCTCAAGTTTAATAACTCAATTATCACATAGGTAGACATCGGGCGAGGTATAAATCTTCCTAAATGGCACTTCGAAATGAGGTGTAAACCTTTCTAACAATATGCGGTATTTATGACGTATTAAAATATAAATAGTTATAACTTCTAAGGTGTGTTGAAAATAAAGACTCACCCTTTGTATTACACATTTCTTTGAACAAAAATTTTCTTATTCTTAGTAATACCATACATTAGATTCAGCCAGCGAATTCGTCCGCGTGGAATAGTAAAGTAACGCTAACTTTAACTCGCGACTTCGTTTACATAGAAGGTGAAAATATTTTTATAAATAATACGTACGTCAACCCCGATTTTAAAACATTCTTCATTGGTGCTCCGCTCATATTGGTCTTAGAGTGTTAATATATTTGACAAGGAATTCGAGAATTTTTGTTTTGATAAATAATGTTATTTATAAAAGAAAGTAACCAAAATGTGACTTTTTTATTGTGTTACTGAATTACAAAAATTAAAACCGTTTTCAATTCGTAATTGCGACTAAACAATATCGGTGTATTTTAATGAGAACGTATCAGAATATGATAAACTAGCTTCTGCCCGCGACTCCTTCCGCGTTGAATAGTTACTTTGGACTAACGCTAACACGCAGCGGAAGCTCTCAAAACGAAAAAAAAAAACGAATTTGAAACATTTTTCATTAGTGCTCTGCTCCTATTGGTCTTAGCGTGATAATATATAACCTATAGCCTTCCTCGATAAAATAGCTATCTAACACTGATATAATTTTTGAAATCGGACCTCTAGTTCCTAATATTAGCGTGTTCAAGCAAACAAACTCTTCGGCTTTATAATATTAAGTACAGAATCGAATGTGAATTTGTCTATTTGTTTGTACACATTCACATCTTAGCTACTCAACCGATCATCATGAAAGTGTGCACGTATTTTTTCAGGTGCAGAAAAAAATATTGTTTTCGACGAATAGGTCAAATCTACCTTAACGCTAGAGAAAACGCGGGCAAAAACTAGTACCTATTGATATATAATTTTATCACTAAATTCATTTGTTCTGACTAGCTGACACATGTCTCAATTTTTGTGAAAATAGTTTTGCTGTTCCATGAAAGATTTTTATCTAGATTAATCTGTTTTTTTTTTTTAATTTTTACATAACAGTAAGGTTATTCGGTAGGTGGTAGAGCCACGCTGAAGCTATTACTGGTTTCAGAATAAATGGGTCGGCTCTTCCGGAGTACTACCACCCTCTCACAGAAACACCGACGTGAAGTAACAGTGCTTGCATTGTTGCGTTTCGTTCAGTAAGTGAGAGCGCCGGAGGCCCACCTCCTCTCCCCCTCCCGCCAAATACAGGCTGGCAACGCACTGCGACACCCCTGTTGCTAGTGTCTATGGACTAGTGGTGGTAGTATGGACGGTGGTGATCATTTAACATCAGGTGACCCAACTGTCGTTTGCCTCATATGATATTAAAAAAAACAATTTTACATTACCACTGTCAATTTTTATTATTAGTGCTTAATCCTTATGGAAGAGCGTCAATATGTGTACCGTAGATAATATCCTGGAAAATTCTCCATTTATTGGTAAAAGTCTCATTATAATGAATTCGGTCGTTTCGGAGATTAGTCCAGGTATCTCAGACACTACTGGTCCGATTTCGATCGATATCGAGGAAGGCTACAGGCTATATATCATCAGGCTAAGACCAATAGAAGCGGAGCACTAATGAAGGATGTTTCAAATTCGTTTTTTTTTTCGTTTTAAGAGCTTCCGCTGCGTGTTAACGTTATCCCAAAGTAACAATTCCACGCGTAAGAAGACGCGGACAAAAGCTAGTTTATCATATTCTGATACGTTGTCATTACGATTTTGTTTATTCGAAATTACGAATTGAAAATGATTTTAATTTTTATAATTCAGTAACACAATAAAAAGTCTCATTTTAATTACTTTCTTCTATAAATAAAATTATTTATCAAAACAAAAATTCTCGAATTCACTGTCAAATATAAGGTTACTGTATTATATTTAAAAATACAAACAAAAATCAGTATTTTCTTAACATTCACGCAAACGAATACGTGACTTCTCAATCATATTACCCTCGTGGAGACGCTCTGCGAATTTTTTATTTTCTTTATTAATCAGAGCCCCCGCGGAACAATTTTAGGAGTAAAGAGCCCTCCGCCGACTCGGAGTCAAGAGCCAAGGCGACGGAGAAAAATTGCGAGTTGCGTAGATGGCGTTGTTAGATACCCTTTCGGAATGACAGGAAAAACAAATGGATTTTGTTATTGTTTGAAATAAATTGTAGCTCAAATACGCATGGATTTGTTACTCATTGAATAATCAATCAAATTTCTATAAAGACGTTTTTATGCTAAACGATTTTATACCTCAAAACATAATGGAATTATCTACATATGTTTTTTTACAAATCTCAATAAATGAATATTACTTAGATGTTAGTATTTATTATTTTCCTAATATTAATGTAGACTAATATATGGACCGTTTATTTTGAAAGTGGTGTAAGTCCATTTTTGAGAAAAATGAGCTATCACGTAATTCATGCTTAATTTAATGTAAATTTTTTATATATAACTAGTCCATGTTTAATTTCTCAAAAAAATCCCATGTTTTGTACAACTTAAAATCGGTCGGTAAATGAAATTGCATAATCATTGATTTTGAAAGTGGTGTAAGTCCAATTGACAGAGGTAGGTGGCATAGCAGATGGATACCGACCAGTGTCTTGTTATTTTTCATTTATTTTATACTAGCTGTGTCCCGCGGTTTCACCCGCGGACGATTTGCATTGTTTCCCCTCCGTGTTTCCACTACTCGTAAGTTAAAAGATAGATATAAAATAATTGGAGAAATGTATTAGAAAATGTACAGCGCATAACCTGTGAGAAGAAAATACGACAAGGCTGTATGACTCCGTATCTTTGCCCGTATTTTGGCGAATTAAAAAAACAACAAAAACAACAGTAGTAAAATTATCAATTTATTACCTCTACGTCCTGGAAGACCGTTAAAATTTGAAAAAATCGCCCTGGAGCCTTTGTACCAAAATGCCAGAGACCTATTACGTACGAAAAATATAAAGACATGAAGCAGCTACTACCCTATATACCTCCGGTGCATCATGCATATTTTGAAACACTACCACATGCAGAGAATAAGTAAATTCTTGTAATCAGTATCTTGTAATGACAATGTAATTGCCGTCTAAAATAAAATGTTATGTGTTGTTATGCGTATTTGTAAACAAAATTATATTAAAATGAAGTATATTTTAAGCGATATTTGATTTTTCAAAATTGAAATTAAACGATTTTTACAATTGTCTAATTTTGAAAGTGGTGTAAGTCCATTTACAGCACATAAATATGTGTTATCGTAGTCTAATTAGCCAAAAACAAATTTATATAAACAAATTAAATGTTCATAAAACAATAGAAATAATGCCAGACCTCATATGATTTGCCTGTATTTTTAAATCAACAAATATAGTAACCTTTAATTTTCTCGAAACAAAAGAAAATGGACTTACACCACTTTCAAAATAAACGGTCCATATATACTAATTATAGAACTATTCCTTGGGAACAGTATTATTTTAAGTATAAAATATGACCTGTGTCCTATTCTGTACGGCTGACAAAAATTTGATGAAGATTGGTTGAATAGCTTAACTAACGCGAAAGCGTAACAAACAAACAAACTATCACTCGACTCATTCACATTTATAATATTAGTAAGGATTTATTTATTAATATTTATTGTTACTTAATAGCCAGCTGTGTCCGCGGATCTTCGCGCAATTTTATTATTATGTCTTAGGCCGGCAACTCATCTGTGATGCCACTCGTGCCGCTGTATCCATGGACGGCAGTGATCACTTACCTCCAGACGACGCGCATATTCGTTTGCCTGCAATTGCATAACATATCTTAGGATTAATATTTCTTAAAAGAAACTGTTTAGTTACAGCAACATCGTTTATACAGTAACAATATTTTGCCTGTTTAAATATTTACACCTAACAATTTTTGATGACGATTGCTTGAAAGGTACAGAAGATAATGTGCTTCACTACCTGTTAGTGAGTCACAATAAAATGGACAGTATAAATCCCTTTACCATGAAAAATACTGAAACGTGCTAAACTTTAAAGTGCTCGGTCTAAAAGTGAAACGTGCTAAATTTTAAAGTGCTCGGTCTAAAAGTGTTAAAGTTTCTCTTAACCTCATATGTTGCTGTAAAAACTCGTATACCCGTATTGATTAATCTTAGGTTAGATTACTAGTCAATATTAGGATTTACTGACACGAGTTGATAAATGTAAGAATGTCTATGATTGGTATTATGAGGAACCCATTAACAATGTGAATGGAGGTAAAAGTTCGAAATGAACGATGGTCACAGAACTGTTTGGAGTTTTGCCATTAAGAATTAGTAAATCTTTTTTTTTTTTCGATATATTTTATAGTTATCTTAAACAACGATGCGGTCTCAAATGGTAAATCTACAGAGGGCTGATTCTCAAGTGCAGCTGCCGGAACACACTAACAGGTAATTGGCGACAGATTTTCAATTAAGTATGGTAGCTAGCCAGGCGGACTTACAAAAAGCCTTACAACCATGTAAATCTTAGGTTTTTGCTAGAAAATCTTAGTATTTACCGTAGTGCGGGGTTTCTAGTAACATATATAATACATATTAATCTTGATATATGTTAATACAGCTAACAAATTACTGGAATAATTTTTCTAAATAATTGTATGAACTTAATGTTTATTACCATAATAAATCTAAGCACTAAGAATCGTAATTTTTGTATATCACCCTAACGACTACCTGCTCGTTTATTGCTACCTATATATTCGGTGAAAGAAAGTCACGAACTTTGGATAATAATTACAAAAAATTGCTGTGAAATTATGGAACAAACCGTGCTGGAGGGTGCATGAATTATCCATTACATCGTGAGGACCTAAGGTACCTCTGGAACCATAATTTCTATTCGTTCCGGAGTTACCCATGATATTTATAGGTGTAGATAAGGCCTACAGATGGCTGTGCTACGAACTTTTCCCTCCCCTAATACTTGTTGAGTTACGGTTTCCAATTTCCAGTTCAACACTTCAGGTGGGGAAGCGAACGGTTGCTAAGGCATTGAACTTCTCATATAAGATGATAGAAGTGATATCTTTGTTACTGATATGTACTCTGTTATTACTGTATATTAAAGAAAATAAAATTAGACTTTCTTCTACATTACTATTATAAAGAAAAAATATTTGCTATTTAATTTGTAATAGATTTAGTAATAGTGATTATTAGCGAGTATATAATATAAACCTCGAGAAGGTTGGACTTTCAAAAGTAGCTATCAAAAACTCATCTATAGGTGTTTGTGTCGACAGTTTTCAATTAAGGGGTAATAATATCTAACCAAGCTCTTTGAAGCGTAATGTGAAAAGAGGTTTACGCAGGCCGACATGACAACGGCATTAGAAATTAATAATAAAGTTTCTCGGTGGCCACCGTTCATTTTCGATTATACAGTGTTTACCCATAGGTATAGTGCAGTCACTTTGCACTTTGCACTGCTACAGTAAATAGAAGGCGGAAATAGGAACAAGCCCTCACTATCTTGCCACGTCTTCCTATAGATGTTTCCTTAATTAATAGCTCAGGTTTCGGACCTAGTTCGATCGACAAGTTGTTCGGGACACTATCCCACTGAGCTATCAGTGTTATATGTATGTACCTATGTACCCTTAGTAATCACTTGCCATCCCGATCACAACTGATCATCATCATCAGCCTGTAAGAGATCTACTGCAAGGCTATAGGCCTCTTCCTTAAGGACAGTATGGGCATAATTACCACGCGAGCCCACGACGTATTGGCGTTTTCAAATTGTGAGAAATCCATAGTTCTATGCTTTCTCACATATAGTAGTACTACAAGAACATTTGCCAGGTTCTGGTTTCCTCACGATCTTTTCCTTTATCGTCAGCCGATAGCGTTATTAAATGTATGCGAATTCCGAAAAATTCATTGATACATGCCCGGGTTCGAAACTGCGCACATCGGATTGATATTCCACCGATAAACCACTAGATCACCACGACGTACACAATATTATAAGTTCTGAAATAGGAAGTGTAATTTATCAATCATTAGTACCCCAAGTGTTCTAGTAGCGGCTATATAGGAACATATGGAATTATGACATCGGTGTAGATGGCGTGCGTGCCACGTCACGCGACGCCCGCGGTGCCTGTTTTTGGTGATTTATTGTACAATACAAAGCATGACTAATACTTACTTACTACCAGCTTTGTTTATGATATTCCGAAAGACATTTAATTTTAGTTTTATATACTTTAGGGGACAAGTTTTATACTATTTATTCTATTGTCAATGAATGTAACTGATTTTGCTTGTTTAAAAAACTACTGACAAACAATTGACATTAGAAATAAATAAAAATTAGTTAAATATTATAGTATATTAGACACCAATTTCTACTTAGGCCTGGAATTGATTGGCCACTGCAACAAAAAACATTTAATTTTATTTGCCTGACTTGTAGTACCTGAAAAAGTTAAATCTGAAACTAGCAATAGATAGAGTGAAATTTTAGTAACCAAAACAACAACTAGCATTTACAACGCGTTTTAGGTTTAATGTTGAGCCCGGCATTGGCGGATGAACTGTCTAATTAAGCGCAAATAAAATCAAACGTGTTTTTGTTGCAGTGAGATGTGACAGTGGCCAATCAATCCCAGGCGGAAGTGCAAAATAGCGAACTCTAAATATTTAATAATGTATTTCCGCAAAGTAACGCCTTCTTCAATCAAACAAATGAGTTATCCTATGTTTTAAATTCCACAAGTTTATTGAAAGTTCTTTATTACCAACCTGAGGAACAATAAGTTTTGGGGATCATATCAAGCCGCTATGATATGATATTGATGATTTAATGATGAATGGAAATAATTTCTCCTTATCACTACATATGATAAAACAAAGTCCTTTGTCACATCTGTCTCAAAACTACTGAACGGATTTTCATGTGGTTTTCACCAGTAGATTAAGTGATTCTTGAGGAAGGTCTAGTAACATAATTTGTCAAGGTTTTTTTTTATTATCAGGGTGGCCGCCGGGCCCGCTAGTATCCAATAAAAATTCAATCCATTATTTACTGTAAACATTAAACGCACAATTTAGAAGAAAAAGGAATCAAAAATACTCAAATTCAAATTCAAAAACACTTTATTCAATTTAGGCCCTAAGAAGGCACTTATGAACGTCAAAACTACCACCGGTTCGGAAAACAACCCAGTCATCGAGAAGAACCGGCAAAGATCTTTTTATCTTTTAACAAGATAAAACACGCCCGTGCACTTCGTCTCACCAAACGATTACCGTCAATTATTTTAAATGCAAAAATCTAAAAAACCAAAACCCATTCACATCCAGCACTTCCAATCTAATCCAAACACCGCCACCAAACAAACCCATATTAGAATCTTTAAAAAACCAGACTGTCCACATACCAAAGCCATCAAAGGAAACAAAACAACTACATATATTCCGAAAATTCTTCCCAATACCCCTTAACTTCACACAACAACTTAAATATTGAACTTATCACATTAATTTCCTTTTTTTAGTTTTTTTTATAAGTTTGTAATAACGTGAATCTGCATCAATTTAATTTGCACATTTATTTTACTTTTACATAAAACCACCTTTTTTCTAACGAACTGAAGACCTTTCTAACAGTGAAAGATTTTTGAAACGACAGAGAGGACCAAGCATTCCTCGAAAACAAAACTTTACCTCTCATTATAATATTAGTATAAAACAACATAGAGAACTGCAAACAGAGCCGGAACTGTAAGACCTTCAGGCAAACGTATTCAGTTCGAGAAAAAAAGAACTGCAAACACCTCAACTGATTTATTTTAATCTTAATTCACAAACCTGAACCCAGCACTTCAAGCCAACAATATTTAGAAAACAATTTTATCAAATATTAACAACACCGACTAAACTCAATTGAGATTCATCTTCTACAATGCAATCTAACTATTTCTAGGTTTATGTTTTAGGAATCTTGTCACCTTTTTAGCCTTTTTTATCAAAAAAAAAGAACAACTAGCGTTCGTTTACAGTATTTTTTCATAAGTGAAATTACGCAATAAATGTCATATACCTACCACATAACGCGCATTAAGTCCCCCCGCGAGCCCCATTTTTTTTTTATTTTTTTTAAAGAGCAGAAAAAATTACCTTTTTACAATCTTCTCTATATAAGCACAATAAAATTTACCAAAATCCGCAAAAATTTCATACCAAAACTTTCGCCGTATCCTAACCCTCATAGAAAAAACTTTTAATATTACTTATCACTGTGCCCTTTCGTCAAAATTGGTTCAGTACTTTCAGAGTGATACGTGTTTAAAGGAACAGACAAACAGGCAGACCTGAGAACCCTTCTTTTATAAAAAAACCAGATTAATCTCAAATTATTATCATTCTCCAAGTTTCGTCAAAAGTCAGACTTTCAGGATCGTTCACACAGACAGACAGACAGACAGACAGACAGACAGACAGACAGACAAAAATTTTAAAAGTATTTTTGCTCTATGTCGATAAAATCTACCCCAACAAAATTTTCAAAAAATATTTTGTACATTTACCCGCACATTTTATTATATAGCGCCGCGCGTTGTCCTCCTTAAACAAAAACCTAGTCGACGCACCCACCTCCGGCCAATTTAATCAAACCATTCTCGAATCTCCACGAACACACACAAAAAATCACAAAACGGCCAGCTAGAATTCAGTCACAACACACCACACAAAAATATATATATTAAGTATTTAGAATAAATATATTCTATAAGATTCACTTTTTAATGCCAGGGAATCCGACACCCATGTCACTATGACCCACTTATATAGCCCTTTCACCAACCCGCTTCATCCTTAAATCACAACCGGCATCGAATATCTTTGAAAAACCTATGTCAAAAACGACGTTTATCTTTTTTTTTTTTTTAATTTTAATAATCCCCCCCCCCAACCCAACCCCCCCCCCCCAACCCAACCCTTAAACTATCCAATAATTATAAAAAATATTTTATACCCCCATACCCCTACAAAAACCAGCGGCGTCTGAACATATTACCGCTGATCCATCATCTTTTCTAATCTGTTCTTTTATTCCAATAAAATTCATCAATAGCATGCAGCTAATGATATAACCTCAAAGTTGTATTCTCAAAGAAAGTAGTCTAATAATTTACCAACACTGTAAGCCACGCAGAAGCTATTACTGGTTTCAGCATGAATGGGTCGGCTCGCCCGGGGTAGTACCAACCGACCCACAGAAAACCGACGTGAAGTAACAGTGCTTGCGTTGTTGCGTTTCGTTCGGTCAGTGGGAGCGCCGAAGGCCCAACTCCCTTCCCCTCCCGCCAAACACAGGCTGGCAACGCACTTGCGACTCCCCTGGTGTTGCAAGTGTCTATGGACGGTGGTGATCACTTAACATCAGGTGACCCACCTGTCCGTTTGCCACATATGACATAAAAAAAATCATAATATAAGATGTTATTTTCAAATATTTCAAAACAAATCAAAGAGATTTTATATAATTTAAACTCCGGAAAGACATCTACGAACGTCACAACTACCACTGGTTTAGAAAACAATCTAGTCATCGAGAAGATGTAATTACTCAAGAACTACTCTCATTGACTACATACTCAATTTACTTCTTAAATACTTTGCCCTTATGTAATGAAAATATCACGAAAACTTCATTTAATATAGTGTTATAACTCTTTTAAGATACTTTGATTTTTATAATGACAGCACGTTCTTCGCTGTGTAAAGTGGCCAAGCGGTGTGTAATGCGCATGCGTAGGAGTGGGGAAGTAAATGGATAACACCGTGTACAAGCAGTTTTGTAAGCAAAGGTTTTTGCTTTAATTATTTTTCTCTGTTTTTTTTTACATAAAATATTTTTTTTATTCATTAACAACGCACACAAAGTTGTATATCTTTATATATAAATTTCTTCTGTACCTGTATATATTACTGAATTCCCCCTAAACGGTTAGACCAATTTTGATGAAATTTTGTGTGCGTGTTCGAGTGGATAGTTTAGATTCACAATTGGACGCGGTAGGTGGTGCTGCGGTTCAGTTTTAGTTTTTTCTAAATATCAAGGCAGGACACCTTCCACCGGGACCGTTAGTATTTTTATAACAAGCATTGTAGTCACAAGTTTTTGGCATATGTGCAGACAGGGGTGTGTCATCTTAATGCAAAACTTTTATAATGTCATGTGAAAGAGTAAGAATTCCAATTATTATTGATGCAAGTAGATTAAAATATTACAAGAATTTTACTAAAAAACATGTTAATGAGCAGATCAATAAGTGAATCCAATTACTCTCACTGCATTTCATATGGCGCAATGTTCACATGAGATATACTAACGGAAATAAATCCAGCTTTAAATATAACATACTAAGTTTAATACTCGTGTAATGGTAACATAAATATAGATTAAGCGATTACGAATTAACATCGAGTAATAATAAAGTACATAATACCTTTGTTATGTAATCCAGCGTTTAAATTAATCCTCGGATAATTGATGCAACCCAAAAGTTTCATCCGTTTCAGAAACTAATTTTAACTTTCGACTCGTTTTATCAGATCTCACGGGTATAAATAAACTCAATGGATATTACGTTAAGGATGTTAGGCTTAACCACTTGTGTTTAATCCTTGTGTATGTAGGCCAATAATCCTTACTAATATTATAGATGTGGATGAGAGTTTGTTTGGTTTCACGCAGTGGCGGATTTACCTACTGGCTAAGTAGGCTGTACCCGCAGCAAATTTGGAGCTAAAGTTTTTTCAATGTCTTACAAAAATTAAAAAGTTTCATATTTATAATTTTAGAAAGTAACCCGTCGACACCATAGTTCACAATCACAGTAATTACGGGATAAGGGTGGTATAATTAGGTAGATAGAGCACAAACAATAATGTTACCATTCCACTGGCAGAAAAAAAAAGTAATTAATATGATTATAAACTAACATATCCAATTTTAGAGGTCCTTAGAGGCGGCAAAATTTAAATAGCTTACAGGCGGTGGACTTGTAAATCCGCCACTGGTTTCACGTTCACATCTTAACCATTCAACTGCTCATCATGAAAATATGCATACAGGTTATGAAGAGTACAGAAAAGGTCATAGAATGACTGTTATCCAGATATAAGATACTTTTCCCGAAGGGTTGACCAAATATATAATAATACTAGCGAAGCCACGAGTAGATGCTGGTCTATGTTTGCGTATATAAATTGAAATGGCTATTGATTAACCGAGCTATTTTCTACGGTTGAATCGATTTTCATGAAACTTGTACGAAAAATAAAACCCTATTAAGATAATCATTTCGGCTTTATAATTTTCCATAGAAGGAAAGCATTAATCATAAATTACAATATAGTTAACCTAAAATCAGTAAAATGATTGCATAAAAGTGTTTTAAAATACATGAAAGCCCTCAATTAATCAAGGTAAAAATGTAGTTCATATAAAACAACAAAATCATATTTAAGAGAACAAGCCACGAGCAACAACTACTGTGTACAAATGCTATATACTTCAAGAGATTTCTTTTGTATTATTTTTAACTCGCTAATTAATATCTGTAACTATCAGTCAAATCATTTCACAATTAATAGCGTAACAGCGTAACAGTAAAATACACTAAATGAAACGAAGTCATAGTGTGGATATTATTAGTTGCACTTATGACTCTACGTGTGTTTCATTATTGTTAATTATAATTACTATTTATTGTAATTTATATAGTTGAGTTATAGTAAAATGGATCATTCTCATCTGCTTACCCATTATCTCACCTAAAGAGGGTCGGCCCTATATATTTTCCTCTGCCACTTTCTCCTATGAGATTCTATCCAAACCTTTTTCGGTCTTCCTTTACTCATATGTCCGGCCACCTTTATACTTAAAACTTTTCTAGTTACATGACTTTTACACATATAATAAAATGAATATTGTATTAGTTATCTCCTTGCGTACTTAATAAAAACTTACCTTACTTACTTTAACATTTAAGCTTACCTTCAAAATATAACATATTCTTATATTTGCATGGCTAGACACGTGTGTACTATCGAAAGAAATGTGACCAAAATCTTCATTTACAGTGCGACCATGAAATGAAATGACAACTGAACACCAATCTCTCAGTTCTGTCAATATTTTTAAAGATCTCTCTACTGTCTTTTAATTTTGTAATTCAAATTTTTGACCTTTTCGTTCGATTTTTCAACCATTCTCTTTCATGCAAACTTTGTTCTGACAATTACAACCATAACAAAAAAATAATTAGTTGAATAGGTGTGTGCAGCTGTTCTGAAGTGATGCGCGTTTGGCGATTCATTTTTATTTATATAAATAATCAGAAATTCTAAATGTCTCTTCCTTATTAATAACGTTTATTAAATTAGTTGTTATTATTAGATAGACATGTTGTTTAATTTCAAACCGCAGACAAAGAAAATAAATACAATTTTTTTAGTATCCACTTACTAAGCTAAATATCTAAAAGGAAGTAGTTTAGTGAAGATGTTAAGACTTTGCTAGGTCAATAGCGTAGTCAGTTCCAGAAAAAAAAATCTAAAAGGACGTCATAAAATTCTCACGCATTAAGAAGATATCAAAATCGAAAATCGACCCCCGAACGTCTTAAACATACACACACATAACTAAAGTTTTGTGTAGAATTAGCCGCTGGAAAGCCCCTAACGTTATCGAGAGCCATATTTTTAAGTAAATTACAAATAGGTAAGGGCGCCGGCACACCGTACGTACCATCAGTTGTTGCCGTGCGTGTTATCGCGACAGGGGGATCGCAAACATAGCCGAACCTCGTACACACTACGTTTACAAGTAAAACCTCCACAGATTAGAAAGAAAGAAAAGAAAAAATATTTATTGTCATAAAGTGTACAGAAAATCCTTCAACACACCAAGTAAACCTTATGACAAAGAAACCTAGCGTCAGCGTACTGCCGTTTTTAACGCTAGTTACAAAATGGCACTGGTTTTCAGCTAGGCCTCAAACTTTCCCGGCAAATATGAATATCATTCATTTCGCGCTCAAGTCTTAAAATATAAAAAAAATATTAAAATACATGTCTACAGGAGTTTTTGACGGAATCATAGTATGTCATGTAGTGGATTCTATGTGATTCATAACCTTGTGTTATTTGACTCTATATTTTGTCATATTGGTGGTATTTTACGTAATATGGTTCGGTTATCGTACACAAGTGAAGTGGATGGAAAATCATACTACCGAGCATGATTTCTGAGATGCCACAAAAACTTCAAGGAAGCTTCTAAAAAGGAGGCCGCCATCTTGTTAGTACATTGAAATTATTACAAGAGACACCACGGTGTATGTCTTGGCCAACCAACACTAACGTATTTTCTAATTTACGCTTTGTATAGTAATCTCTTAATTTCTAAGGGTCATAGCCAGATAGCATATTATATTCCATAAATAAAAAAGTATCAGATCTGTCTGATACTTTCAGAAATTAACAAGAAATGTATAGATAAAAAAGTAACCTCTTGAGCATTATAATCCTTAATGCTATTATACATTCAAATGTGATTCTGTTTACTTTATTTGTTTGTTTATTACCTTTTCACGTCTTAACTACTGAACTGTATTCACGCAACCGAATCTTCGAGTAAAAGCTAGTATTAGTACAGACTAAATTCTGTCTATATTATATTCTCCATAAAAAATAGAGAAAGATATTTTATTATAGTATACAGTTTGTATTTAAAGTTTATTTCGCGAATATCCTTTTATTCAAGTGATTTTACATTAGCGGATCGTAATTTGTACGTATAGTGCAATTAAAAGCTAGTGTCTAACATCGAAAGATTTGCATCGCCAGCACTAAACGCATATCGGCTTGCAAATACCATTGAGAAAGTCTATAACTACCACGCATCCAGTTATTGGCTTGATGCACACTAATGATTACAAGACGAGATGCATCCAAACGAGTTACTGTGATTGGCTATTCTTTATTTATATGGTTGTTGAATTCAGACACGATGCCCCAATCACCGGTCTATCATTTAAATTTAATACTTATGTAATATTATATTGTTTTTGGATTCTTAAAAACTCATTCTATGTCCGCTTAAATCGTCAATTTAAATAGTCAATGTGTGTACAAGAACCAAGTCGGAAACGAATTTTTTCGTCTAGTCTCCCCGACACATTTTCAGGCTTTCCAAGTCGATGGCTTTTTCTTCCCTAACAATGATAACGTCGTTAGTGCAGTACTTTGAAAGTTCCTGAGAATGGAGATAAATCGTTCTTATAGTGTTGATGTCTAAATAATGTTTATTTGATGTGTACATTTACTTGTTTTTTATCGAAATACAACATAGTGACAGTATTTTATGTGATGGTAAAGTTATTACAGTTCAAAAATAGCGGTGACCATCGGAAAACGTACAATTCATCGCCAGATACTGGTATCATGCTGGCCTATATGCTCACGGCAACAAGATACATTAGTTATAGTAAAAATTGACATTTTTTTGGACGCCCCCTAAATAGCTTCCTTTTGATGCAAAAGTGTAACAAGGAAAAAAATATATGGATAAAAAAAATACTTGCCGCAAGACTATGTAACTTCGTTTTCTGGTAAACCGTGTTTTTTAAAAGTGTTCATGAGAAATATTATTTTCCCTGAATTGCAAAGAATTTAACATATAATTTAAACGAATATAAAAAAGATTGCATATTTAATGAGAAATTTTATTAAAACATAATTTTAATAAAACAATGAACTTGGTTCATGTTGCGACAAGTGTCATTTTTAACAGAAAAGAAATTTCTTTGTTCAGTTTTTCTCATGAAATTGAACCTTCGGGGGCGTCGGAAAAATATTTTTTCAACGATCCGTTTAATATACTGACGCTTTAATATGGTAAACCAAAATAGAGTGAATGTGAGGTGTTTATCCAATGTACATTGTGGTAATAATCCAGTTAGGTACAGATACCACGCGACCACATTTTATTACTGGATATTCACACTGATTCCGAAAAACGACACACGTCAGCGTGTTACTAATTACAGGTGTTATACTTGGTTTCTCGTGTTGGCAGTCCTGTCTGTCACAATTATTTTACAGGCTTTAGCGTTTGACCACAACCTCATCTGTTATTAACTGACTATGCGATCTAAGATCTAAACATGCTGAACCTAGCGAGCGCTGCCTCTCAAACGTAGGTACTGAAAGAAACCGACAAGTGCTATGCGACAAATTTTCAACTTGCAGCTTTTAGCTAGCTAGATGGTCTTAAAAAAAGCCACCGTGCTATTATATATTCCAAACTACGTCCATTGATTCAGTGTCCGAACACGCTATTGACTTCATCATAGCTTCAATTCACACACACACACACAAACACACACTCACATACTCACATGCTCACGAGTCACCCTCTTTACCAAACATTTTCATAAAATGAGTGGAGTTTGCGCTGGCGTCTGTGATACAGTCTCAAGACTAGTGCGGACGTCAATGTGAACTTAAATTGGCGCCGTCAGTGACATTTTAGTTTTGCAAACAATTTATGTAAAATTTTTTGCACAATAAATAATTATTATTGTAATGTTCTACCACCGGTAGAGGTTAGATATTGGATTATTATTATTTTTAAATTTTTATGTAGTATTTTTTAATACTTTAGACTGCAGTAACACATAAATCAATTCAATAAGAAAGCAGCAAAAATTATAACTGACAGTTTATAATGCGAGCCCACAAGGGCCTTTTTCAATCACAAATAAAAATTAAATATGACCGCTTTACCGATCGAGTGTTTGTTTTAATACTGTTTGGAGTGAGGCGAACCAACTGGCAGTGGCATAAAACGGATCCGCCGAATGTCTGCTCCCATACAAAACCGGGTGGTCTTTATCATTTCCAATATAAACAGAATGTACAAACACTATATAATAATACTACTAAATTTTAAAATAAACATCGGCAACCAAAATTTATTGCCGAAAGGTTTGTTTAAGCTTTTGAAACTTAATTGCTTGATTTGATTGAAACCAGTGGCCAATATTATATGAAGTTTGTACACTATACTTTAAGGGTTTTAAATGTATTTGTTATAATAATTACAACGACTAATTAATGATTCTAAATATTTTGGTAATTATGCTAAAAATTGTAGTAATTTTATTACTATATTGCCATTTTTATCACAGACATATTTGCATATATATTTATAGTAAACTTTATAAGTAATTTGAGTTAAATGCAGACAGATAATTTCACTACACTTGATTCTATATAAAACAAAATCATTTCTTTACTTTTACCATCAAATTAGTTTATAATCACTATCCAATATCTCAGTATTTCTAGTTATATTTGCGGTTATGCATGCGTTTTATTTTATATCAATTTGGAATAACTCATACTTCGTGTGTATAAAATTTCGTCAGTCTGTTGGGGAAAAAATTAACTTACGATTTCTGAATGTATTATTGTTATTTATTGTACTTTTTATCCACAAGTTTACCTTCAAATATATCCTATTCTTTGATATTTGTTTTTTTGGGAAATCTCAAAGGAAATTGATATTTTTATATCATATTAGTTGAGACATGGGGTATAAATTTATAAAATTTCACAACATTCATCCAGTAGATTTAAAGTACAATCCGAGTGTACAATATATGGAAAAAGATGGTAAAACCACACACTTAGTAACATAGAAGGTAAATTTACTTTATAAATATTCTAAGCTCAAATTTATTTAAACTAATGAAATATTTCCGCGATAAGTCAGTACATTACACGAGAACTTTGAAGTGGTATTGAGAACTATCAAACGATCGCGCGCATCAGATCTCAAATAAATCACAAACTTAACGAGTTTCTTGTACACGTTTGTGGGTAGAACGTTTTGATTATTTTACAAATACTCGACGTGCAATGGCGCATGGGAACTCTGTTTACTGTTTTTACGGCACGTCAGAATGGATTGTCGATTGTTGTTCAATACAAGTATTTAAGTAGCGGTTCTTTTAAGTGTGTACTTAAAAACGTAGTTCCCTCCATAGACAAATAAAACGAAAACCATATTTGTTTTATATCGAATGTAAGAAATAATTCTTTTAAAATACAACTTTAATGTAAATTAACGTTTCGATTCCATGTATATTGGATAGAAAAACAATTGCTATTTTTCCAAATAATTAGATCTTAGACGGTTTTAATTTTTCTTCGGAAAACTAATAATGCTTTCATATTCTACTTAACTGTGGCCGCTGCTCTATTCACTAGAATTGCACAAAACCTCTCAATGTGATTGTTTCTATTGTTAAAGCTTAGATTTTCTCCAGTATTGATTTAATTTAGTAATTTTTATTTCAAAAATCCTCTACTGCATTAGATCGGTTATTTAGTGGTTTTAGATATAATATTGCATAATAAGTTACTCATTTTGGGTTGACGGAAGTGTACTCAAAGAATATTTATGTTATATAAGTAAAGACTCATTTAAAACGGCAAATTTTTTTTTTCAATTTTTTTTTATGTCATATCTGGCAAACGAACAGATGGGTCACCTGATATTAAGTGATAACCGCCGTCCATAGACACTAACAACACCAAGGGAGTTGAAAGTGCGTTGTCAGCCTGTGTTTGGTGGAAAGGGAGGGAGGGGGAGAGAAGAGGGGAGGGGAGGTGGATCTCCGGCGTTCTCACTGACCGAACGAAACGCAACAATGCAAGCACTGTTACTTCACGTCGGTTTTCTATGAGAGAGTGGTACTATCCCTGGCGAGCCGACCCATTCATGCTAAAACCAATAATAACTTCAGCGTGGCTCTACCACCTACAAAAATTGTTCCACTTAATACCCAAATGGACAAACACAGAGAAACTAAAAATCTGTACATGTTATGTTAAGAAGGAATAATTTAAGGTTTTTTGGTTGAATTTTGACCACTAGATGATCACAAGTATTAAGAAATTTTTAGTTCTATGTGTGCAGTTATTTTTTATGTACATATATTTTATAATAGACAACTATTAAAAATACACGAATCACGAATATGAGGTGGTCATTTTGGCACCCATGCGTTAGTTGACATCTCGACAAAGTGCCTTCCGCGCTCACCACCAAGCCCGATGAAACTGTAAAAGCCCTTCAGCCCAACAACGTATACAATTCAAAATAATGAATATGACGTTAAAAAATATTTGTATTTCTATACGTCTAATTATATGTCCGAATTAAGGTTAAAATGACTAAATCGATTTTGATGATATTGTGTAACACCGCAAGTATCTTCTCTAAATTAATAGGGTACAAGAACTGTCAAGACAACTTATAAAATGTGTAATAAATATTTTGAAAAAGAACTCTTGTACTCGAGACTTTTACATTGTATAAAAATTTTACATTTCATTATTTATAAATATAAGAAACAAAAAGGTAAAAACAATCCGACGAAAAAAAAAACATTTTATCAGATCTCAAACGATTTTGTTTAAATTATGTACAAAGTAAGTATAAGTTATTCCAGAATTCGTAACTTATAAAAATTATCTGTACTGTTTTTGGGATTAATAAAACATACCCATATTCTAATAAAATAAATTAACGTGACAAAATAGTCAGTCAAGTTTACGGGAGCGACTTTTATTTAAAAGAATAAATTTTATTTAATTATTTAATTAATTACAAAAGTTGATTTGATTAATTATTTTAAATGATTGTTCTGATCAGAAGCAGATGCCCAGAACGAATGAATCCTTATTCTACTTAATTAAACATGTTAACTAATTGTTCCCACGAGTTACACGGACGCTAGTGAGAGTTATGCTGCTTACACAGCATTTTCGTGAGAGCGCGTTGTTATCACTTGTCCTGGCGACCGCATAACTAGGTAAATAAAAATAGAATTTGTTTATTTGCTTATTACGCTTTCACCGCCTTAATTACACAACCTATCATAATGAAATTTTGCATACACGATGTCACAAAAGAGAATATACTCGTATAGTACCTTTCATCCAGAAAAAAAGTGATATTTTCGAGGTCAAATTTATATTAGCGCGAGCGAATAAACTAAATATATATTTACTGAATATGCAGATATATATAAAGAATATTTAAAATACGCGTGTCATAAATAATGGTAGCCATAAAGAATACTATTCCATGACAAGTTTTGTATCATACTATTTCATAGACGATGACATGCATAATACGAGAGCATTACAAACTAAATACCGAAGACATTTCACAATAAAATTTATAAAGCACATGACTTATTCGCTTTCGATGCGGTTATTATGTGCGTGTTTCGTGTCAGCTACAATAGAGGCAGGTTGTATCCAGGGGTTTGTCGGGATCTCACAGAGCGACCCGGCGCGGCGCCCCGCTGCGGCTGAGAGGCGAAACTCGCCAACCGATAACTCTTCAACCATTAACACATGATGTATTGATATATTTACTCATTTAAATTTAAAACCAGTTTAAAGGTTAAAGACTTCATAAAAAATGCACTTACCAATAGTAGTTCCCTGCTGAGACGGAAAATTTAAATGAAGCGTGAACATTCTGCTTAACAATGAGGTGAGTGTCGCAAGATTTTTAAGTAGCTCTACAGATGCTCGAGTAAAAAATGCTTGTACAAGTTTTTTTAACCTTTAGAATATCAATCTTCCCTATGAATTACTTTATCTAATGGCGAAAACTGCATGAATTCTTTCAACAGTTTTGGAGTTTATCGCGAACAGACAGACAGACAGAGCTGGCAGAGAATTTTGTTTTATAATATGTAGTGATTTAGACGGATTATGCGTACATTTCATAAAAAAAAATTAAATACAAAAAAAATAGTATTAAAAAATGTGTGTGTGTGTACTTATGTACACGCGTTAGAAGTTATACTTCTTTGGCCCAACACGCTAAAAATCTTTTCAAAATGTTTATCTTTCGCCTTATTATACGTTTGTAGAATAAACAACACTAACAATAGAAAAAAGGTATTTAATACATTAAAAGTTTTAATACAAAGAAATACAAACAACAAATACAAAGAAACAAAATGTTGACTATAGCTAACTTCAGGGTGTCGGTTTTTCGTGACGGTGTGCGCGCGTATCGTAAAAACAAAATATTGACTATAGCTAACTTCAGGGTGTCGGTTTTTCGCGACGGTGTGCGCGCGCGTCGTAAATTTTATTTTCTCTTTTTTAGTTGGATTTTTTATGAAAGCGGAAGTATAACTTTAGTTTATTAGACTATTATTTGTTTTTCATTTTTAGTTAAATGCAGTGTTTAACGTGTTTTTCGGTTAGTGCTTGTCATCGACCTATGACAGGTGTGCAAAGTTTGAATTCTCAAATCTGCCGGACCGTTCGATGTAAGAAAACATCGTTATGAAACAATTTTTTTTTTATTTATACATACAGGTGAAGCTCGGAAAAGGTGACTAAAAGGTACTGAATGCCTGATGGTTTTAAGCACAGAAGAAATCCAAACAACAAAGACAAACGAACGAAATGTTGACTATAGCTATCTTCAGTGTGTCCGTTGTTCATGCCGGTCTGAAAGCGTCCCATTGTAAAGACAGACCCCCCCCCCCTGGTTGCTGGATATACACCGGCGTCCAAAACGCGAACGTCCATAACTTTAGTCATTTTTTCGGGTGTTCCACCTGAAGTGATACGGTGGCTCAGCGATCCAGTCGGGTTCGGACACCCTAGCGCCCCGACTATGGCGGTATAAATTCGAATTCTTGCAAATGTGCCGGAGCTTTCGGTGTACGAAATCATCGTTATGAAACAATAATATGGTGGTAGGATTTCTCTAAGCCCACCTGGTTAGCTACCACCCTGAAATTGAAAATCATCCGCCAAGCACCTACTCTATCTGTTGGCAAGTGTTTCTGGTAGCTGCACTTGAGAAGAAATTGGTGAAAATGTGGTGAAACTCTAGAACCTATAAAAAAATTTGAAATTTCCCAAAAACACTTTTCCAGTTTTTCCGAACGTAAGGAGTTTACTATTTATTTTACTCACCACTACGATGAAACTGTGACGCTGAACAAACAAACAAGGCTGTTAACGCTTCAACTATGTCGCCCGGACCGTTAAGTAGTGTTTGCGGACTTCTTGCTTTTTTGCACGATCCACATACAATGTGAAACATGCTTTGGAATCAGGACACTTGATCGTATGAGTTATGACATTTTGATACATTTATTTTTAAATACAACAAAATACAAATGTTAAAAGGAAATAAAGCTGACTTTAAAAAAATCTACTCTAAAAATTGACCTGAATTTCCTTCGTCATAGTTATGCCTATTTAGTCTTCGATTCTCATAAACCGATCAACATCTTAATCACCATATATTTACTATTCGATTTTGAAGAGTTCCACGGTGTTTCTTCGAAATCCAAGATCCAGTAATAAGACTCCCTTGATCTTCCTTGAAGAAATATCCTTGCCAATAAAAAATGAATTTCCCAAATCCGTTTATAAATTATGAAGTTCTGAGATAGCAAACACAACAAAATGCAACTGATTTTAGAACATCCTTTTTGAAGTTGGTTTGTAATTACTAGGTTCATGTTTACAAATTACATTAACTTAAAAACACAAGACTAAGAGGTTTAGGAATGATGAAATCAATTGAAGTGTACCGTATGTTATATTCATATATTATCATTTAATTAAATTAAAATGTATTTAAGTCATATCTAGGACATGCTGTAATACGTCACGGGAAGAGAATAAACAGCATTTGAAATACAGGCTCGGCCTAGTTCAGCCGCTAAGAGTATATAGATGCGTAGCAATACTGTATATCGTAAGATATACTATCTGTATCATATTCTATGTTGTTCAAATAAACTTCCTTTTTCCAAGAGTCAATTCCTTTTTCCTGTACTACTTATCTACCAGCATTATTTTTAACAGAAATGCAGAGAAACGAATGTTATCAAAAATTAAACCAAAATATAAGCACGTTTTAAAATATAACCTTATATAGAACTCCGGTTAATTGGGTTCAAGTATTAGATATTTCACACCTTATTAATTTATGACCATAAGAAGGTTTCAATTATTATATTAACAAAATTGTTTTATTTAAGGAAAAAAAACATTTGCAAAATGTATTTTTTTGTATTTATAAATGTGATATTTATAGCCTATTTTACTAACATAATTAACACGAGTGTAAAAACCCTTTATATATTAAAATCCATTACATTAAGCTATAAGGTATACTAAACAAAAACATACACTACCTATCTTCAGATCGCAGTCGCTATGAAAAACGTTACTATTTTTACTCATTCAATCATTTATTTTACTAACTAATAGAACATAATTTTCCTCACTTCTTTCCAGTGGAAAAATACGTATCAATAATTCATTGAGAAACTAAAAAAGCTCTACGGTTGAAGTTAATTAAAATGTCCCGGAACGGACGACCATTATTGAGGATGAAAAAGCGATTTCCGCGGGAGTCGAGTTTTAAAGGAATCGACGAGGTCTCAAGTCTATTTTAGTCAATGGTCCTCTCGTCGCCGGCATCGTGTAGTACTTTAGAAGGTTTGCTTTTATTCTGTACTTCAAAGTACTTTATTGACGTAATTATTTCTATGATTTTATATTTAGATTCCTTGCTTCATTTCGAAGACCATTATAATAATGACTTTAATAATCATGGCCCTAAAATGCCGATTTTTCTTTTTATTCTTAAGCATTGTAGATACTAAATCGTACTACTGCTGCTGGGCACAAAGTTATGTCAAATGAAATAGTTCATTTGATAAACAAATTGCTTATAACCCAGAATGGTGCACGCGTGTATTGACTATACTTCAGATGACAAAAATAATCTGGATTATATGTATTTACATATTAAGCCCATCCTTGCTTGTTATCTAATATCTTACTGAAAACGTAATGGTAATGAGTATTTTCACTATATATATTATATTATTCGATACTTCTGAATATAAAATCGTCGAAACTCGACCCTTCACGTTTATTTAATCTATTTCATTAATAATTAAATCGAGCGAGTAAACTCCCCGATGCCAGAGGTATTATTCCTTCGTAAGCTTAAACAAAGATTGAAATAATTTTAAAATATAGCTTTGACTTTGACTATCATAGGAAAAAGAAGTGCCAAAATAACGCCCCAAATTAAAACACCGTTCATTTATATCTGTGGATTTGGAACTAACAACAGAGGCTATGACATTTTTGAATTATTGGGTTATATATGTTACATGTGTTGTTTGGATATAATTACAAGAAGGTTATAATTATTAATTATCCAATTTAACTATTTACTAATAGTATACTGATTTTGTAAAAACCTAAATTCAATGTTACTATCATCATATATATTAATACGTGAAGCCAAATCTTTGTATCCCTTTTTGAAAGAAATGCGCGAACAGATGAACGTGAAATTTGGCATAGTTAAAGTTTATATGGAGAAGAAGTGCAGAAAGCTATTTTTTTATATAAAATGCATTACAAGTATATTAAATTAATTAAAATATACATTACTCACACTACTGCTTGAATTTTACACAACATATACACACATGTAAATTTTGACAAAGTCATCCGTCATTTCGTTCTCGTCACTCTTACGTTCCAATTACCTTTTTCAATATTTTTAACATGACTCCCTTTTGAAATCAACTGGTCAAATTGTAGGTTAATTGTATAATAATAGAAATATAACTATTCATAACATACATTAAAAATTAATTGATACATAATTTATGGAACCACTGAAATAATTATTATTCTCTTTGGTGTTATTGAATGTCAAATTTTTTAGGTGACAGGACTACTTCCATTTTGCTTCATGTTGTCATAAAAGTAAAGCAATATTACCAAAGTCATTGTCAATATTTTAATATTTAGTATTTTTATGGTGAACTCGCTTTAAATGATGATTCAATAAAATGAGCCAAAAAGTATTTATAAATTCAAAATAACAAAATTTGTTTGCTCATGAAAGTAATCCATGGCCTAGATATCCGCGGTTACAATGATGCAGTTCAACCTGATGTAGCTATTATATTTGGTACAGTTGATGATGAATTTTGAACAAAAATTAATTATTTTCAAAAGTTATTGGTAGTATTAAAAATATCTTTGTTTTAGATTCATCATTTGATTCTATTGTGTATCCATTACTTTTCCAAGCGATGTTACTGGGCATATAACTATTCCTCATAATGTACAGACTTCATTTAATTCAATATTATTCAGAAATGCCACCACTCATGGTGTCGTGTAAAATTAATTGAGAATTGTATCATGAGTTGAGTGAGTTATTTTCGTAAAGTTATATTTACTTAAAATTTGAGACTTACCACCTTATGTAACCGCCTGTTTTTTGTTTCAAATTTATAATTATTATTTCATTTAGACATAGAACCGTTTCATGTTTATATAATTTAAAAAAAAGTGATTCCATGATGAAAACTTTTGATTATAGAAGTAAGTTCACAAAAGAAGCCTAATAAAGTTCAAACTTTAAAAAATCAATCAACTATGGTCGAATGTCGACCACTGGGCGCCCACTAGTTTTTTATTATTTAACGTTGCATGTTCTGATATTTTTCACGCATGTTTGCATTCATATCTCTAACTTTATTATTACGTATATAAACCGATTCTTAGTGATAATTAATTATACTTGACTTTACATGGAAGAAAAGTCTAATTTGTAAAAAGTTTAATAGTATAAAATTTAATTGGGACACGCAAATAAACTTCCTATTGATAAATCTTGATTTATTATGTACTAGTAACGTTTAATTAGCAAACTTAAGTGTTATATACAGTAATATTTGTATAAAATATTTACTTTTCTATAGGCCTTAAACTAATTTTCTCATGACATTATCATAAAAAAAACTTTGCAACGTTTTTTAAAAGTTTACATTATATAATATTCAAAACTAGGTCAACTTTAACTTGAAACCCTCCACCTATTTACTCGTAATATCCAATTTTAATATCAGCATCACTCCCAAAACTAAGTAACATCGTTAAGCAAGTAACGTTAGTGAAGCTAATCGGTGGGCCCTCACCACAAGATAATACGTGATTCAGAAGGTTTATTTTTTCACAGAAAAGTTACTCAAGTAATGCAAAGTGGTTAGTAACGTGTAGCAATTTAGGAATTAAACGACTTATATTATTAGCCGATATTTAATTTATGTTACAAAAGTATTATAACATTATATCCTATATCAATAGACGTCGATAAAGCAAAAGATTTTATTATTGCTTGCCGACATAACTTGAATGTGAATGTAATATAAAGACTATGTTATATTTCCTAGTACTTGTTATTGTACTAGGCTAAATTTACAATGATGGGGTGAAATATAACAAAAAATAGTGCAAACAAAACAAAAGATTTATTTTTTATATCATAGCAGGCAAACCAACAGATGGGTCACCTGATGTTAAGTGATCACCACAGTATATAGACACTAACGACACCAGGGGAGTCGCAAGTGCGTTGCTAGCCTGTGTTGGGGGAAAGGAAGGGAAGGAGAAAGAGGAAGGAAGGTGGGCCTCCGGTGTTCCCACTGATCGGACGAAACGCAATAATGCAAGCTCTGTTACTTCGCGTCGGTTCTCTGTGAGAGGGTGGTACTACCCCGGGTGAGCCGACCCATTCATGCTGAAACCAGTAATAGCTTCTGCGAGGCTCTACGACCTACAAATATTCACAATATTAAAACCTACAAGTATTAAAAGATATCCACAAGCATAGAGAGAAATGCCATACTTTCTAAGAGATACACATCTTGATTATACACGTAGACAACTGCATTAAATGCTAGTTTTATATTGGTATTTCAAATCTTACTTCGATTATTCTTAAATCTATATTGGCATTCAGCAACCATTGCAATGCGTTAATAGGGATAATAATTTTAATATCAATAAATATTCGAAAGTGTACATGAATGTTCAAAACTGAATCAGTATTTCCTGAGATTACCTAAAAATATAATATTACAAGCATATTCTTAAAAAAATTCAATATTACTGTCATCTTAATACATTATACTTGAACGTTGATAAATGTCATGTAATGTCGTTCTTCCGTAGATCTACTTCAATTTTATACAATTATATAATTCAAAGAATTAATACAGTCAAAGATTTGGGTGTTATATTCAACTCTAAATTAATATTTGATAAGCACGTTGACAATATTGTAAAAGAAAGCTTCAAAAGCATTAGGTTTTGTACTCAGATTATCAAATGAATTTAAACATATAAAAACTCTTAAAATACTTTATCGCGTTTAAATATGTAATGTAAATTTTTTGTTTAGTTGTAAGTTAAGAGTTTAAAATAAATAAAGAAATAGCAGTGTAGATATAAATTGGAATTTAAATGAAAAAGTAAGATTTACTTCTGTGACCTTCTGTTCTCTTTATGTTATGTCTTTAGCGAAGTGTCTGCAAGTCCCATTACCACTGGGACGTATCCGGGTCATACCCGAGTCCTTTGAGCCGATCCGCTCGTTATTCTACATAATGACACAAACTTATGCTGTTAATCCCTTATAGAGACAATATTTTTGACTATAGGTTGCAATTAAACATACTTATCGATAATTTAGATAAATCTGTGTTTACATTTCAGCTGCTGTGTAATATTTAGGAGAACATGAGTAGTATATCATGACATTACGCAGATTTTTAATCACTGGTTTTAAACACATAAAAATAAATATACTTATAATTGATACGGTTTGTAATTTGCCACCAATTCATTTTTTATGATGTGTATAATTCACTGACGCATACGATTTTTTTTTATGTCATAGTAGGCAAACGAACAGTTGGGTCACCTGATGTTAAGTGATCACCACCGTCCATAGACACTAACAACACCAGGGAAGTCGAAAGTGCGTTGCCAGTCTGTGTTTGGGGGAAAGGAGGGAGAAGAGGTGGGCCTCCGGCACTCTCACTGACCGAATGGAACGCAACAATGCAAGCACTATTACTTCACGTCGGTTTTCTATGAGAGGGTGGTACCCGCCGACCCATTCATGCTGAAACCAGTAATAGCTTCAGCGTGGCTCTACCTACCAAAAGGCTCTATTTTTATTGTAAGTAAAATCGTTTTTTATTATTACTACAAATATATTTTATGCTATCTGTTTGTTTACTTATGACAAATTAATTAATAATTAAAATATAACTTTTAGTTTTGACGAATCTCCAGATTTATATTTCACGATTAATCATATAATCACACAAAATTTGTTAACCAAACCGTAATGTAATAAATACTTATCATAATGTTCATTTATCATTTCATATAGCGTTATAATATTTATAAGCTTTAGTTCGAAGTTGAACGTCTGAAGTATTGTACCTCTAAGGTAGTAATTTTTATAACAAGCATTATACCAACCAGTAAATAGAAGTTACAATTTCAAATAACATTTTATTGGAATATATGCGTGTTTTCGATAGTTTAATTTTATAATAAAATAATAACTTAATTATTTTTTTAATTATTTAATTAAAATAATACTATGATACATTTCTCAATATACACAAAAACAAAATACATACGATTTACATTTATATACATACTTGTATATAAATACTCAATTCTTATTGATAAGTAGTTTTTCCCGTAACACCGCTCGTTTCTTAAACATTATTTAATTTTGTCTTGTAATTAACAATCGTTTGAGAATACATATAAAATAATGTTTTTTTCGGAATTATGTTGCTGAGAATTTTTAAAAGTATTGATATTTTTTATAACTCACCAAATACGGAATGTTTAAAGTTGTGTACACATAAGTGTTTAAAATTTCATCAAATTTAGTCAAGGTGTTATTAAGTTAAATCCACTACTAGCCAAAAAAAAAATTCATTCGTTATCTGTGTCCTTTATAATTGACATCTTTTAACCTACTTATTAATGATATTTAAGAAATTATTATTCATAAATTCAATGTTATTGTATTTCGAATGTAAGACCCAAGAATCTTATGTTTATCAGAAACCAAAAAAAAATCATTATGTAACAGATTTTAATGGATGAATTCATTTAATAACAATTTGACAATATATGTAATTACGTAGTATCTACTTATATTTAACATATATACGATGACGTGGCATTCAATTTCTATGATTAAGAAGATTCTATAAACTTTCAATAGGACACTAATGCCCGGTTTTTTTTTTCTCGAACTGACTACGCTAATGACCTAGCAAGGTCTTAACAGCTTCACCGGACTACTAAGGCGAGCGCTTAAGGCATTTAGCCGATTTTATTTGACAACTAGCTCAAGGGTGCACGGTACACCTCGGCTTGAGCTGTTGCCTGATACATGCAATTCGCGACCTATCTGAGCTAAACTAAGCTAAGCTAACTATTCATACATATATGAGTTGTTGAAACATATATGTATACCAAGCATACATACCTCAACAACTCTTATATATATATTGCCCGGTTTCTGAGCCACATTTATCTGTTCAATAGCGTTATCGGTTCGATAACTTGTCGTATTGGCTTTCTGAACACACGATCATACGATAAACCTCCGTTAAACTTAACTGGCCAATCTGGGCGTTTATCTATTCGATAAGTTTTATTTGACATTTTAAATAGTTTT